>RCUC01135462.1:0-77622 GCA_003697995.1 Taxidea taxus jeffersonii
GTGACCTGGAATAATCCATTGAGCTCTTGAAATTAAGCAGCTAGCTTTTGGCATTTCAAACAGGGACTGAACTCCCTCCCTCTCTTGCCCTACTGAAAAACAATGAAGAGAAAGGATGAGAGAAAAGAAGGGAGAATGGAGGGAGATGTAGGGAAAAAGGAAGAGAGTCAGGAAAAGGAGAATAGGGAAAGAAAGTATACATATTTAATTTGAATAAAGTTGCTAACAACATAACTTAGTAACAAGGATGGAATTAATGACGTAGGGCAAGAAACTGGTATCTTAAATTAGGTTCTTAAGTCCCGACCTTTTACACATTATGTGTGGATGTTTTCATTGCACACTGTTTGATTTTCCTATTGCAGTTGAGGCAACAGTGGTGAGAGACTGGATATCCAGGACATTTACCCAAATCTTACACGTCACATGTGTAAAGCTGATAATCTTGCCTAAAAGAAAGAGGGGTTCCAAGTGCATTTATGCTAAAATTGATTAACACATAACTTTAATCAAGAGTTTAGCTGTAAATAACTTGAATATTAGCATACGAATTATCACATTAACATAGAATATATTTACTTTTGCTGAGATAATTGAAGTATTTACACTATGTTCATATATAGACAAAGTAAGATTTCACAATGTCTGCCTGGAAATATATTTGTTTGAGATTCTGCAACATATCAAATGGAACAAGCACAAAGAGTAAGCTTAGTTTGCATCCAAATTTTAATTGATGCCTGAAACATTACATACTGTTCTTCAAAATTCTACGGAGAGAATTTGCAGGGTTCCTTAATCCAATCATATACCACTGATATACCCAATTTAATTGTTTCCTCAGTGAACAACCTGAAAAACCAAAAATCAAATATTCAAAACCACACAACTTATGTTCTATTGTATATGTTAATGTGTTGGCTGGATGCCATGAATAAGGAGAAAGATAATCCATTCTTAATTCTACACAGTTTCATAATTCTACATGTTAAAAATGTTCAAGTTTCTTAGAGCAGGAATGAGTTTACTTTTATCCTTTTAATAAAATTGGGGAAAATATAATTAAAAAGTTAGAAGTAACCATTTTTCATAAATCATATAATTGTTATTTTTGAGATTTTAAGAAATGTTTGGACACCTTAGGAAGAGTAGAAGTACAAATGAGCTATCTAAAGAAAGTGTATGTGACAAGATTATGTGCAATAGGGATGGCTTGAAATAGTAATATTATTTTGCATATCTTTGAAAAATGCATCAACAAACTTCCCTTGGAAGCTACTTACATTGTTCGGAATTTCATGTAATTCTTATCTCTTACCTTTTATGCATCAATTAAAAAATAAAACTTAGTTACATGAAAGATTCCACTTTGTATTACTATTTTATAATTTATATGATACTGTCATATCTACATATACCATTGAGGAGGTGATTTTGACCTTGAAAAAAATAACTCCCATTGTGAAGAAAAGTTAGTAACAACCCCAATTGTGAAGTCAAATGCTATTATTTATCTTTCTTTTCTAATCCTGGATCTAATATGGAGGAGGTAGATGAAGAGTAAGAGATACTTTTTTTTTCTTTCATGATAATATCATGGCATTATTAAGATTGTTACTTTCCCCTTTGAAAGAAAATTTTGGAAGGGAAAATGTTGCACAGAATCGGGATAGTTTATTTCACTTGACCGATGTAGGGTTACTGATTTTTTTTTTTTTTTTAATTCCTCAGGGGAACTGTTACCACCTGTTCCATCCAAATTCAAGCAGTTTCTGTCAATTTACTCATGGGTGAATGCTGCCTCTTTGTGGCAGAATGCCATGGAAAGTGTTCTTTAAACATAAAGTTCATGAACAGCCCTTGATATTGTTTGTACACATTTCTGGTGAGAGTATGGGGAAATCCACCAATAGCAATAAAGCACATGGCCCTTTAAGTTTCAGATTAATTCAAACATTTCCTACCCTTAAGTATTAACCTAAATTCACCAGCAAGCTTTACTCAGAGGTGAACAGCTTATACCCACTAACTTTTGAGCATTTAGGATATAGATCAACTTGAGATAAAGTATCCAACATAATTGTTGAAGGTAGTTTTACACTAGTTAAACTTAGGAAAACTATGGGGATACTGGAAAATTAAGACACTGCAGGAGTTGTAGACTGAATAAATAATACTGATACAGCAAAATACATAACATTGGGAGAAAAATGAATAGGCAGTATATTACTTACCATGGTCCATGTATTAGATGAATACTTCAGTAAGGAAAGAAAGTGTACAATTGAAATTTCATTAATACACATATTAATGCCACATTTAGAAAAAAAAAACATAATTCCCTGAATTTGCAAGGGTGAATTTTATATATATATATACACATATATTCAAATTTGATAATTAGGGGAAATTTTTTAATATTAAGAATAAAAGTTAGCTACTATGTCCTAACTGTTAATAATGGAGATTCAATCACACATAGCTATTTCTTTTGCACCTTAAGCAATCATTACTTCAGTCCCTCATATTTGATATAGTTATCAAGTGTTTATTCAGAAACTATTTAAAAAATTACATGTGCTGGGATACATATGAGACTGTAACAACAGTAGCCCCATCTTACAGAGATCCTGTTTGTGGTTATCATCATTGCTTGCCGCCCCAGAGGGTTAAAGACATGGTATAGAGATTTGTACAGTCCATCGTTCGGTCTTCTGAGGTGCCAGTAACATGTGGATCTGTACAAATGCAATTGGGTTTGGTTAAACAATCAAAAATCGGCTACAATAGTAGTCAAATCAATACATCATTTTGGTTGACTAATAAAAATACTTTTAAGTCTTCTCTAATAAAACCAGAAACCTGCACATGATTCTTACTCGAATGGCCCAAATACTTGCCCTCGTTTTTTTCTCTTACCAATGGGATATAGCTTGTTTGTTTATTTGTTTTTAAATTACAGATCCAATTGGGTGGGTTGCATTGATTTTACGATTTTCCCATTATGTTCTCCATATGTTTAATGATTTAAAATGCCTTCCTGGTATCACTTCTGTTTTGGAAATGCAGCTCCTAATATAGCGCGACACCTCTGTGAAAATCATAGGCTAAATAGTGAAGGAAAGGGAAATGCTAAATGTGTATATAAAAATAGGTGCTACAATAAAATATTTGTATATTTCATCAATAAGTTATTTTGACTAATCAATTATGGATCATATAGCTCTGTAATTTAATGATTTGTCCACATCTATGGTGATCCTTTTTCAGATCACAATACTTTTGTTTTTGCTTCAAATGTCCAGAATGCATACAAACACATCCTTTAAAAAGAAAGGAAAAGTAATGAGAGAGGAGGGAGGGAGGCAGAGAGAGAGAGAGAGAGACTTGGTGGGGGGTGGAGGGAAAGAGAGAGAGAGAACAAACTTTCTATTAAAGTTGGGGTGTGCTAATCTCTCCACAGAAGCCATTTAGACCCACCCATGGCTTAAAGGGGAGGGGGAGGAGAGGAGGGAAAGGGGCCAAAAGAGAAGAGTGGAATCTATGCGCTGCCATCTTCCACCATTCTTAGCACCTCCAACCACTACAAAAATAACTGCGAGCTTTAACAAGTCACCTGCGCAGCAAACTGCCCTCCATAAACCCTTCTCCTCTCCTCCCCCACACGCAAGAAGAGAAAGTGATGTGCCCAGTTTACACAAATGTTTTCCCCATGTGTAAAAATTAGAAGGAAGTTGCACACCCTTTCAGTATCTTCCGCCGAAGCTGAGAATCTCGTGCCAAGGCACTTCACCCTAAACGTTGAAACAACACAATTAATCAAATGTGTTCACCGTGTGTGTCTGCTTGCTTGTTTGCTTTAAATGCAAAAGCTCCAAGGGAGTTTCTCTGCTTTTAGAACTGGCTAAATGTGGTCTGTTTTTCCAGCACTTCGAGGTAGTCCGGCTCAACGTTTAGTTTTGCTTTTAACTCCAGATACTCGTTCCGGTTGGGTTCTACAAAGACAGCACTGGGGGGGCTGTAGAGCACCGGTTCCCGCAGCCTGCTGTCCCCTGCCCCCGGGTGCAAATACTGATGGGGGCGTCTCAGGTCATAGTTGGGGGAGAAGGTGTAAGCAGCGGGGCTGCACGGAAATTTGGGATATTCCGGGAGGCTATTGCCGGCGGGGGTGGTGGAGCAGTGTTTGTCTGGTTCTAAAATGCCCCTGTAAAAGCGGTCGGCGTCCTGCACCGGCGACAGCAGGTCCTCCCGGGGCTCGATGGTGCTGACGCTATAGGCGGGACTCCGCAAGTGGTGGCTTTCCCGCCTCTCCTCCTCCCCCGGCTGCAGCTGCAGCTGCGGCGGGGGCTGCTGCTGAGGCTGCGGCGGCGGCGGCGGCGGCGGCGGCTGTTGCTGCAGGTGGTGGTTGCTGCTGTAGGTGACCTTGAGCTCGTGCAGGTCTTTGTAATCCTCCACGGAGTTGCCCTCTCGAGAGCGGTAGATGGGGTTTTTGCACATGTGGCCCAGTGGATGGGGGATGTACTCATACACGTGGCCCGCGGGCGTCTTCACCTTGGGCAGCGCGGGCCCGCGGTGGTGCACGTGCGCGTGCGGGTGGCCTCCCGAACCGCCGCCCCCGCTGTACACGCTGTACTGCATGTTGAAGGAGCTCACGTCGGAATTGTTGGTGCTGGTGTGGTCGCTCTGGTTCTTCTTCCTGCGCTTCATAACCAGCACGAAGAGCCCCGCGGCCACGAAGACGGACATGATAAAAACCAGCAGCAGGCTGAGAATCAACACGGACAAGGGCACCGACGACGCCCCTCCGCCCGCGCCCAAGCCCGCGGGGGCCCCGGTGCTGTTCAACCGGACCGCGGGGGTCACCGCGCTGGTCCTCGCTGGGACTTGGATGGAGGAGGGTGTGGGCGTGGAAACCACCACGTCAGAGTAGTCTGGGCACAGCAGCTCCGACTTAATAGAGCGCATATCCGTCTCCGCAAACTTCTTGGGCGCCTTGCAGATGACCTCGTCCACCAAGACACCCACTTTGAGCTGCTCGACCCACAGCTTCATGCCCACCACGTCGCAGGTACAATCCCAAGGGTTGTCATGCAGGTCGATTTGGATGAGTGACTTCAGCTGGTCCAGAACTCCACTCACCGGCAAGGAGGTGAAATGGTTACTCCTTAGGTTCAGCCTGAGAAGGGTCAGGCCAGAGAAGACCCCTGAGGGCATGGTCTGCAGGAGGTTGTTATTCAGGAATAGCAGCTGGAGGTTTGGGACCGGATCGAAAGTCCCAGACTGAATCTCACGTATGAGATTGTACTGGAGGAAGAGATACTGCAGGCTTTGCAGGCCATAGAACAACTCCGGGCTCAGCCTCTCTATCCTGTTGCCATTTAGGTAGAGGCGCCTCAGGTTGGTGAGATCCCCGAAGGCGCGGTCCTGGATCATTGAGATGCGGTTGTTGCCCAGGTGTAGGAGGTCCAGCCCAGTGGCCTCCAGGAAGTCGCTCCTGCGCACAACCGCAATGTAATTCTCTGTCAGATACATTTTCTTGGGGTTGTAGGGCTTGGGTTGCAGTTCTGCGATGCTCTCGATTTTGCGCTCCTGGCAGTTGACGTTGAGGCCCAGATCCGAGATTTGTAGGTTGCAAGTGCACGCTGTGGGACACTCCAAAGGCACCGGAGATTTGGTCTGGTAGGCGATGCTGGGGCCATAGTTGCCGTAGCCCAAGTCCTTGGAGGGCTGCCGAGAGGTGGGGCGTACTCTGGGCTTGTTGGGTTGGCGGGTCCCCTTAGGGGGCTTTAAGGGGGGTTTGTAAACAGCAGAGGAAGAAGTGGCCACTGAATTCACCGAGGCTGGGGTAGTGTGTAAATACCCCGTGGTGCTCAAAGGCGTCTGTGGCCTCATCTCATAATCTGAAATAAGTTTCCTTGGGCAAAGTTCCTGCTTGGACACCTCATCCAGATCTCTGCCGTGTAAGCGGAAGGGGGTCTCACAAACCACATCCCCCACCAGGGCAGAGTAGGAGATGCTGTCCAACCAATCCTTGAGAGAGATCAACTCACAGGAGCAATTCCAGGGGTTTTCTTCCAGCTGTAACTCCACAACTTTATCCATGTGCTGCAACAGCCCCACATAGGGCAGAAGTTTCAGCCGGTTCCCTCGCAGGTCCAAGTGCGTTAAGGGCACAAAACGGAAAAGGTTGTTGGGTAAACTGGACAGGAGATTGTCATTGAGGATAAGCACCTGCAATAAATGCAGTTTCCCAAAAGCATTGGGTTCAATGACACTGATGTAATTGTAATCGACCTGTAGGTACTCCAGGCTCTCCAGGCCAAGGAAGGTATCATCGCGCAGAAGTTCCAGTTTATTATTGTTCAGATGCAATCTCCTTAAACCCCGCAGCCCGTGGAAAGCCCCAGTCTCAATGTCCTGGATCACGTTGCTACCCAGATGCAAAATTGAAGCCCCAGTGTAATTGACAAACTCGTTGGGATAAAGACGGTTCAAAAGGTTTCCAGACAACAAGAGGTGGTAGATTGGGAAACGGGGAGGGCTAATTTCAGAGAGGCTGATGATCCCCCGGTTTTCACAGCTCACAGTTAAAATGCCGTCCTTTTCCTCACAAGGACATGCATTGTCACAGATTTCCCCATAATAATCGATGGTTTCTGCACACGAAAGGATGAGAGATGTTAGAGCAAACGCTAGAGTCTGCAGCATCCAGCTATGCATTTTTCTGTGAAGGTCCTGTTCCAGAGTTACTGGGGGGCAGCAAGTGTGCATTTTACCTCCTGCAAGGGAGAGAGAGAAAAAAAGGAAACAACAGAATATGACAAAAATTGAAGGGATTCGTAAGAAAGTCTCTCTTGTCCCTAATACTATTTCTCTGAAATCCAGAAGGAGGGGATAGGAATGACATCCCCCCACCCACTGGAACACCGACATTCTTCAGACTTTACTAATATCTGATATTCATTTTGATTTAAAGGTTGATTTCATTCCCTAATGAGTACAACAGGAACATGCTGCCCTCTACAAGATAAGGGCAGGTTAAAGTCTCATTTTAGTGGTTTTCCTTGCTCCCCCCTTTTCTAAACCAATCCATAAATATACATAAAATGGCTGTCAGTTCAGTTTCATGGTTCTAATTTAAGAGGAAAGAAGCACCATTTTACAGGGTTCCCCACCTCACCTATACCAAACCTGTCTGCCTTCCTTTCAGGATCTACTCAGTTAACAGTTCACCGTGAAGGTCTCCCATTTTTCACAGAAAAGCAAAGAGTCACAATACTTGGGCTATTTTAAACCATCGCTGGAAATTCCAGGGTGGGAACCTAAAGAATACTTTTCAGAGGGGGAAAAAAAAAAGAGATGTAAGATAATGCATCAGAAGGACCCAGAAGAAGCTCTTAAATCACCAATCGTCTTCAGGAGCTTTGAGTAAGGAGAAAAGGAGAGCGCGTTCGCTTTGATGGTGGACTTCACTACCACGCTTTTAAGCAGATCAGTGTCCTAATTGCGTGCGCGGTGCCACTTAACAGCGCTTCTCTGAGTGCGCCCTGCGTCCACTTCTCCTCATGGATCATGTCAGCGACGCCACCAAAACGCATCTTTAAGCCACAGAAATAGTTCTGCACGTTGGATTACAAAGAACTCGGCGAAGGCATCCGCAATCCCGGAACACCTCCCGCTACCTGGAGTTTAAAGAGGACGTTCCTACCGCTTACCGGGAATCAGCTAAAAGTAAACGGAGGGCCAGCGCCAAAGCTTCCCTGACCTCCCGCTCCGCGTCTGTTTGCCACGGTATGCGAAACTAACCCTACTGAATTAGCAAGATTTGGACTGAACTACCACCTCACTAGCATCCCCATCATCTTTGGAGTTGTTTATTACATTTAATCGTCGATATTTTACCCCCCTTCCCCTCGCCTCCCCCCCCCCCCCTTAAGAGAAAGGGCACTCGGGCTGATTAACAGGCAAAATAGGAAGGATGAAGGGAGGGAGGGCGGCGAGTGACACAGGTCTGTGCTTTAATATCCGAATTCCATTTCCTTAAGGAATCAGTCTGAAGCCCTCCCCCTTTTCTTTCTCGATTTCTTTTTTATCCTCTTAAAGGCTTCCTTCGACTTCCTACTTCGGGTCGACAGCGGTACTCAAAAGGGAAAGGACATAAATGGAGAGAGTGTGTGAGTGCGTGTTGTGTTGGTTGCGGCGGGGGTGGAGGACGGGGGACGGGAATTTGATAGAGATGCTGGGCTCTGGGAACCCATGCCTTTTCTCCAGTCAACCTTGCCTTTGCCTCACCACCACCGAAGTCTGATGTCAAATCGCAACCCAAACGAAAGCCAAGACGTTTCTGAGTCATGGGTTCAAGCCTGGAGACTCGCTCTTGCTGCCCTAGCCGAATCCAGCCCGCGTTATTAAGAGCCCCTGCATTCGCACGCACATGTGCAAGTGTGCCTGCGAATCATTCACGTGTGGCCACCCAGACCTGTCGAGACGAATCGGAATCACAGTGTATAAACCTCGCAAGTATCTCCGACCTCCCAAGGCAACCGCAAACGCCTCTTGGCTTAAAAGCGGCAAAAACACCCCCTATGGAAAGCAAAACGTTTACCTTGAAATTTCAGTTCTCCACTGGATCAAATCTGCACATCCATTCAGCGGGGGTTGGGTCCCCTCCCCCTCCTCCCCCTCCTCCCCACTGCTTCCCCGCCCCCATTCCCCTCCCACCCTTTCTGACAGCCCATTGCAAATTGTGTCCAGCCGGTATTAACCTGGAGCGTTTACAACTTTAATTCAGTTCTGGGTAGCCGGGGTCGAAGAGCTTCCTCTCACCCCACTCTTGCTCCTCCTTGCCATCAAAGGAGCCCCAAATTTTGAGAAAATAAAGTTGAATGAGCCGGGGAAGGCTGACATTCTGACTGAGAAACGCACCTCTAATGTAAATTAGCGGGTGCGTTGCACATTCTCAGATTATCACATCTCAGATTATTATTATTAGTATTTTTTGGATGGTGGGGGCGGAGGGACTGTATTTGTTTGCTCCAAAGAATTTAGACCCTAGACCATCGCCCTGTACATCCCTCATTAAAAAGAGTGGGGCTGCGCGGGCTGGAGCCCAGCACCCAGGCCGGACCCGCTGCTCTGGGCGCAGCTGCTCCCACAGCGGCCCAGGCTGAAGCACCCGGAGTTCCAGGACGCGAGGCTCCCTTCCCCCACTCCGCCCCAAAGGGAAGGAAGAGAAAGGGAAGGAAGGAGGGGAGGGAGGACAGGGAAAGAAAGCCACCCCGCTCACACACTCACACACACACACACACACACACACACACACACACACACGAGCGTCTTTTGCAAAGTAAACGGTCGACTTACCCCGTCTCACATCTCCAGGGCCCACTCATCATAGCCGCCCCTATACAAAATACCTCTTTGGGGTGTGCAGTGGATTTCCTGAGCCCAGGCAGGGCAAGAAGGCGGAGAGCAGTGTGGTCCAAGCTGCTGAAGGAAAGAGGCGCCCGGACGCCTCCAGCCCGGGGCCGCCGCCGCGGTGGCGACCAAGGGTTCCGGGGCTCCCCAAACGGCTCTCCCCGGCACTCTCTGTGGTAGTCGGAGTGGGCAGCGGGGTGGGGGGGAGGGTAAAAGGGGGCGATCGCGAGCGGCCGGCAGGGATGGGAGGAGGAGGGGGAGGCGGAGGACCGGCGGTAGAGGCGCCTCGCGGTAGGGGCCGGAGCCGGAGCCGGAGCCGGAGCCGGGCGGGGCGGGGAAGGAGCTGTTGGAGAACGGGGGGAGGCGCGGAACCCGAGGAGGGGACGTGAAGGCTGCCTGGCACCGCCGGCCCCTCCAACGTGACGGTCAGCCCCGCCGAGCGATCGCACCCGCTCACACTCACGCTCACTCGCACACTCACTCCCACCCGCGCCACCGCGCGATCGCAGGGTCCCAGGCACCCTTCGCCGCACTCCCCAGGCGGGTACTTACAGTTGCCATCTGCATAAGGGGCAACTTTCTCCAAGCCAGCAGCAGCCGCCGCCCCCTCCAGCAGCCTCCGGCTCCACGTACCCTCCGGCCTGGGTTCGCGCTGGCCGCCCCTCCCCTCCCCCCCTCGGCTTTCCTCCTCTCTGTCTTCACCACATTCCCCCCTGGTCAGTGGCGCACGCCCGGGGACTAGCCAGAGGGAGCGGGGCGCGGGGGTGTGCAAGCATCGCCCGCCTTCTTCTTGCAGCGCACACTGTACATGGTAGTGAGGGGGCGAGCAAAGGTGGCACCGGCCCCTCGGCTACTCCCGCGGCGGCTGCGGCTCCTGCGCCGTCCTCCACCCCCCGCGCAGCGGCGACCACCGCGCTGGGATCCCGCCGCCGCTGTCCCCTCGCCGAGTCCGCCGGCGCCGCCGCCGCGGCCCCTAATTAGTGTTTGTTCGGTTCCCGCATCCTCTTGGCGGTTTCATCGCTCCCAGTATTTGCAGGGGTTTTTCCTCATCCCTTCCCCAGATGCGGCGCACGATCGTCATTATTTGGAACTCTCTATCTCCGACATCCTTTAGGGGGCCTGGGGGGACCGGAGCAGCGTTGTTCTACGCCTGTGGCGTGTCCCGGCAGCCTGGCGGCTCTAAAATACTCAGAGAAAATCGCGTCTTCCCTCCCGGGCGCTGAAAATGTGGCAACACGGTAAGCATCACAGGGGTCTCTGAGACATCTGCTCCAGCTCAGGGCCCCGTCCAGTGCACTTGTTTATTGTCGCGCCGCTGGTGCGAGCCAAGCTGCAGCAGACATGATGGGCCCGGGTCGAAGCGGGCGCTCGGTGGCCGATAGATGGCAGCCGAGGGCGAAGGCGTCCCTGGATTCGGGCGGTGCAATCGGAGCACCCCCTGGATGTCACATTCGTGGGAGACAGAGGAGTCTTGGACCATGTGCTTAACACAAGCGTAGGACTGTGCAATCCTTGGATTGAAAATGGGAGGAGTGGAAATAACCCCGACAGTGCCAGGCTTGTTGGTGGTCAGGGACAGACGATTCCAGCCCTGTCTCTTCGCCTGCCTTCCTCCTGCCATTTAGAATAATTCGGCCCCTGCTTCTGTCTCATGTACTTACTCTAAAGGACCCTGGAAGAGGGAGTGGTCCATCCTAGCTGCAAACAAGGGCGCTAATATATATACATATATATATATGAATTGCGTTTTATAGGTGTGTCTGAGCGATGCAAGGGAATGCGAACGACTTTCAGAGAGAATGGTTGTGAATACATTTGGTGTGTACTAAAAGCTGGAAACCCCTAAATAAATGCAGTATCGATAGAAAGCGAGTTTCTTGAAGAGTCACCTGCTAAACTCCACTAGCGTCATCTCTACAGTAAGTATTCCTGTCTCTTTCCATGAAACCAGGCACCTCCCTCCCCAGAGGGAGGGGGGGTCTTTACATTCAAAGGCATATTTCTAGTCTTTGTAATAGTAGACC
Source organism: Taxidea taxus jeffersonii (assembly GCA_003697995.1). Classification (NCBI taxonomy): domain Eukaryota; kingdom Metazoa; phylum Chordata; class Mammalia; order Carnivora; family Mustelidae; genus Taxidea; species Taxidea taxus. The sequence goes on from RCUC01135462.1 coordinate 11,442, forward strand.
TGCAGTCCTTCCCGGGTATAGAAAAAAGTTGATCATAGTAATTGGCCCAATGGAGGCTGAGTGCACATGTACAAATTCTATGATAACTGGGTAGTTTTACCACTTAAATATTTTTATCTACCTTATTTTAGGATTAATTATGAATTAATTATTTTTGGAATCCTCTTAAACATAATTGATACTATCTCCTTGGTAATATTTGGGATACTGTTGTGGTTATAATATCTTGATTAAACATAGGATTATAAAGATTCTGACATATATACAAACATATCTCCCCACATCCTGTCTCTTTGTTGAAATTAGTTCTCTAGAGGTGGTTAATGCTGCAGTCTCTTGAGATTTTGCAACAGTTCTTGAAATTTCTTCTCACTCTGTTTTGCAAATATTTTCAGTTAATCCATACATACCTTGTTTGAAACAATTTTATTTTGTTTAAATTCAGGGCATGTGCAAGAGATGGAGAAAAGAAGTAATCTTTAGTATTGGGTAATGATAATAAAACCTTATAAAAGAACTTCCTGTAAATTTAGAAACATTTGGCCCCAAATGATAGCCACTTGCTGCAGTTACCTTATAAAAACAGACAGCTTAAACTTCATCCACAGAAGTCTTGTTTCTGTATATTTTATTTAGTCATCATTGTCTTAACATGATACGAATAATTTAGAAAATTTATTTTTAAAGTATAATATTGCTTTTAAATGAATGTGTTAAAGTGTCATAACTTAAAATTATGTATCATTTATAGTTGGAAACTTCTGGCATTCTATCACAGATGTAATTTTTGCCCTGGGCAAATTCCATACAAGTTCTGAAAGGGTATAAAATGGTTTAATCGATTACCGGACTTCTCAAAATAGCTGTAGGGTAGCTATTTTAGTGAACTCTTCCATTGCTTTCTTAAATCTTCACAATTGTATTAAGTATCAAAATTTGTTTTAATTTTTGATTTGGTATTATTTTTATTTTAAAAAATTCTTACCCTAATTAAAATAGATTTTGTCAAGCTAAAAGTATTAAACATATTTGCACTTATTTTAGATGCTGGCTTTGTTAGAAACACTGACATAGAAATATTCCAGTTTATTTCTTGTGGTTCAAATGAGTGAGTGATGATAACTCTCGACCATCAACTCAGTATTAATGGCCTGAGAAGATAATGTTAGGGTTAACCGCTAGGTGTCTCTGTAAGCTGCTCTGCAGGGCAGTGAATTTTGAGAAAATACTGTGACAGGCAGAGACCAAATAGAAGAACTTGGGAGGAAAAACATCATAGAAATAAGGAAAATCTTCCTTTGTTAGTCTTTGGACTGCTGTTTGTTTTGAATATTGACTATGGCCTAGAAAAGAAATAAATGAGTCACGTAGCAGTGATCAAGTCTGAGCCAAGACCCAAGACTTTTATACAAGAACAAACATATCTATGTTTCAGTCCATACTAAAAAATACAGTCATGTGATTATATATATATATATATATATGTATATATATATATATATATATATGCTTGCTTTCACACAATATTCAATGCACAGGAGTATATAAACACTTTGGAAACTAGAAAATGAAATGATTGATCAAAGAGATCTGTCCAGAATTAAGGGCATTATGCTAAATTAGACATTATTTGATTGAGGTGGTTGGATGTGAAAAGTTGAGAATCTTTGTCTAATGTTTGTGAATATATTTATGCATATTATAATTTGCTCATGATCTACTATCATCATAAATATGTTTCATATATGGTAATATATTTGGTGATAATTAATGGGAATTATGGACATAATCTGATACCTCCCCATTAAAATTTAAATTTAAACCACAATGAGCATACTTATCACTTGAAATTGACCATATATTTGTGTGAATTCATATTTATTATTACCTGGAATTGTCATTTTAGTGTTTTATGGACTATTTGGAAGAATTCTTATGTTAGGTGCATTTCTTAAAATATCTCTCATATTACATTTGTGTATTGTATTATTTCTTTAGAATATTAAAATGCCTAGTCAATAATTATAGTCCCTTATGAGATAACCTGAAAGAGATTATTCTTTGGTAATAATAATGATATTTCACAAATACTAATTAACATTACTGAAATCTAAAACAAGTAGACCTTGCATTTCTTTTTGTTAGCCTACCTGGTGAGTTAAGATTATAAAAACTAATGCTGGATTCCAGACTCCATCAAAATTAGCTCTAATAGATTACTTTCATAATAGTAGTAGCTAAGAGGTCTATGAAACCCTATTTAGTAAACAACACATTTTTCAGGTATAAATTATATTTTCAACATCTTTGAAATTTAAATTATATATACCACATATCCCTAAAAGCAGAAAAGTTTCTTCTGATGGGGAAAACATGAGTCATCATTTATGATCATTTCTCTATGTAATTGATAAGCCAAATAACTGTAGTGTAGCCCATTTTTTTAATCAGTTTGGTACATTTAGAATTACAACAAACAAAATTATCATACAGTGATACTTATCAAACCCAAAATGGTTAGCTCAATGGGTTAATTTCACTAAAATTATTTACTCACTTATAGACTTAATTTTTTATTTACAGTTTTAGAAATTTACTGTCAGTGGCAGTAGAGAATGATGTGCATAAAACAAACAATTTTATTCCTTGCCTCATACAATTTCTTATAAATATACTTTGATAATCTATTGACCGATTATGTATTAAAACACTCACTTTGAAGGGCCCGTTGGAAATATCTCCCAAACTTTAAGATGCATTTTTTTAACAAATATCTTTTCAGAAAGTAGCCTAAGTGTGTACCACAATAAAATGCACAAAACAATATGTAAGAAAACATTCATTGTAACACATACTTGCATTTGTAAATGACTAAGAACAGCCCACATGGCTAAGTAGAAAGTGGTATATCTCCATCTATACCCTCAAGTACTCTTCTGCCTTTAATAACAGTGTATATAAGTATATGGTTCTGTCATTACTGAGAGTGTGTAGCATTCTCTATGTACACTGTTGCAGGGGAGGAGAGAAAGTTTCTGGAAGGATATGCAAATTCAGTAATGGCGTTTGCCTTTTGGGAGAAGACTGGGGAGTCTTGAGTAGAATGAAGATTTTTCACCCTACATTCTCTTTTTTATTATTTGAAAATTTTAATTTACATGCACATTTCCATTAAAAATTTTAAAAAGTATATATACTTGAAAAATAAGGACATTACAGTTGGTCCCTGACACACCATGGTTTACCTTAGGATTTTCAACTATACAATGGTGTGAACAATACACATGTAGAAACTACTTGGACTTTTGAATTTTGATCCTTTCCTGGGACAGTAAAATGTGGCACGATTCCCTTTTGCCATGCTGGGCACTGAAATGGCAAGCCTCAGTTCCTAATCAGCCATGTGATCATGACCATAAACAATCTATACACTTAACAATCATTCATATGCCCATATAGCCACCGTTTTTCACTTTCACTATAGTTTTCAATAAATTATAGGTAGTATTCAACATTCTTTTAATAAAATGGGCTCTGTGTTAGACGATTTTGCCCAAACCCTCAGCTATTTAGGCGTTGTGGGCATGTTTCAAGTAGTCTAGACTAAGATAGGACGTTTGGTATGTTAGGTGTATTAAATGGGTTTTCACCTTACGATGGGCTTATTGGGACATAACCTTGTCATAAGTCGAGAGAAATCTGAACTGGGAAGAATGATATGAGAGGTGAAGAAGAATGGAAGATGACTTTACCAAGTTTATCTCTGTCCCAGAACTATTTTTTCCAGGACACATTGCTATCCATGAAGACACTATGTTTCTAAATATATGACTGTAAATTAGTTAGTTGAAATGGTTTCTCTTCATAGCTCTAACATGTGACATTCAATTCTAGCTGCCAATATCATCTATTAGAATAGTAATTAATAGAAGCTAGTTTCCATTTCCTTCACTATACAGAACCACCCTGTGTACTGGCAACATTCCTTTTATTTGATGTTGTGGTGGGTGAAGGGAAAGATCAAAATGGTTCTCTAGAGAAGATAAGTGATTATACTTGAAATTGTCAGCAGCAGATCTTCCTGCTATCGGCAAGAAGATGAGTGAGTGGGTAATTGTGGCATATTTTAAGTATACAAACTATCATCAGGCCCTGTTAGAACAAAGGCTGCTGCCATCTGGCTTATACTCACATTGAAATATGTACATTCCACAGGAAAGGAGGCAGTTTTATTATATAGCTAGATTGGCTTTTCTGTGTATCTTTCTATTAGAACTGGGATTTATCTCTTAAGATTTATTGGTTCTTGGTTCTTGCATCTCTCTAGCCATTTTTAGGAAACAAGTCCAAACAGGCATTATGTATGTCTATATTTTCTGTAGCTTTTCTGGGTTTTCAAAGAAAAACAATTAACCATCCTAAAACACAGTTTCATCCCAAAAGTTTTAGAAGTCCCATTGCTTAAATGAAAATGTCTAAAGTGACAGTACTTGATTCAGCTTATATCAGCTGGGATCTTTCATTCAAGAGGACACACCCATAATCTCTCTATCCCCTCAAAATAAATAACTTCTCCCAACTCCAAAACTTTGGTTTTGGTTGCCCATTCATCTAACTGGCTCTTCCCTTTTCTTTCAGCTATTGTTCTAAAGAATTCACCGGAAATCCTTTCTTCATCAAAAATTTCTTTTCTGTCCACTCTAACCAACATTGAAAACTTGCTTATCTGAACATTCTGTTCCATTATCTAGCACTTGCCTAGCACAGAGTTGCTGTTTTCTTCTGGAATAGATTATCATTCCTTGTTGAGCAAAGAATTGGAGTTTGCTACCTCTCAAAGAGTGGAAAAATGAGCTCCAAAGACTCTTGTATACACAAGAAATGCATGTCCATTTTTGAATGTTTTCACTCAGCAAATATTTATTTGGGAAATATTTTGTCTTAAACCATCTCATGCTTGAGATAAAATAATTTGTTAACTTCTGTCAGGATAGTTGGAGGATTTCTGACAAATCACCTGCCTTCTCTAGCCCAAATAAATGGAATATAGTATATAGAAATACTATTGCGTGAATTGTGTACTTGCATAGTATTTCTCTTTTTTCTTTCTTTCTTTTAAAGAGTTTTATTTATTTATTTGACAGACAGAGATCACAAGTAGGCAGAGAGGCAGGCAGAGAGAGAGAGGGGGAAGCAGGCTCCCTGCTGAACAGAGAGCCCGATGCGGGACTCGATCCCAGGACCCTGAGATCATGACCTGAGCCAAAGGCAGAGGCTTAACCCACTGAGCCATCCAGGCGCCCTGAATAGTATTTCTTGTAGCATATATTTACCAGTCCCCTGTAAGAATGCTCTCCTGTGGTTCTGGAAATAACCCCATCTGCATTGTCTAGTATGACAGCCAGTAGCTGCACTTGGCTGTTGAGGAATTGAAACGTGGCCGGTGTAACACAGGATGTACAATCTTAACTTTTAAAATTATACCTTATTAAATGTAAATAGCCACACGTGGGTAGGGGCTACCATATTGGGCAATGCAAATCTAGAGTGTAAATTCCTAGAAGGCTGAAACTGTGTATGTCTGATGCAATTTCTGGGATACCTTGAGAGTCATTCAGTGCGAGCAGCTGCACTCATCCGTAATGATGGTGGTTAGGACACCCTCAATAAATAAGGACAATTATGATTCACTTTTGGCAAGAGGCCTGATTTGCTTTCTGTTGAGGGTCTCTATTCAATTCTTTTAAATTGCACTCATTTGAAGACCTCTTCCATTCTTTTAAAATATTTCAAGGCATTTTCTAGGCATTTCAAATTCCTTATTACATCCTTATTACACTACTGTAAAGAAGGCAAGGTAGATTATTTTATACCAATAGAATTTTATTAGAAGATAAGTGCCTTTTGTGTGTGATGAAGTACTCTCTAAGGTGCCTTTCTTCAGATCGCACAGGAGGATGTTAGTAGAACTGGAAAAGAAAGTCCTAAATGGGTATTTTGCTTCAAGGAACTATCTAGAATAGGCCTTTTGTGCAGAGAAGTCCGTCAGTCAGTAACAAAACCGCACTTGAACTCTCACAGTCCACCATTTGAATACAAAGCCCTATTTTGAAGTTCAGTGGTGTTCTTTACATGTAGAGTGGGCAGAGTTTGGGCAAGAAACTGTAATCAATGAATTTGTAGAATGCAAATATGGCCTCTAATTTCCATGAAGAGCTGTATAAATCACAGTTTACATAAAGTCATATTTATATATTTGAAACCGACATGTAATAGCTTAGTAACCCGTCCCAGTTACAAATTACTGCTATTTTTGAGATTAAATTTTATTTGTTTTCAATCAATTTATCTAAAATATTAATAATAAAATTGATCTATATTTCCATTATTATTCCTCTTCTGTGGCCAAAATCAGTAGAGTTTCAAAAGAAGCATGAATTGCTTAAGAGCTCAAATTCAAAATTAAGAGGAAGCCACCCTATCCAGAGCACTACGGTGGCTCTAAGAGATCTCAACTCCATTCTTGAACCCGGCTTTGCAGAACTTATGAATACAACTATCTGGGTAGATTACATATTTTGTATATAAAAAAGTTACTGTGCTTCTCTCCAATGGACCTTATAATAACCACACTGGTTAACCAAATGGTAAGTGTTAAAGTGTCTGTGGAAGAAAAATACAATTATTACTCAAATTTTAGACTTTAAATTATTCACTTTTTCTTAAAATGTGAAGTTATTTTCTTTTAAATAAATAATAATAGCATGGTAATGGTGTGCCTTTTGTGATAAATAGATCTATGGCAGCTAATTTTTGTTTAACATTACATGATGCATTTTTATTCTGTGATCCAAAACATTCTGTCAATCTAATGATGCTTTTCTAGTGACAATAGATTCATCGTTACTGTCATATGACATATTACAATGTATGCTGTAATTTTAATTGATTGTTACGTATCTCAGTGAACAAATAACCAGTTTGGATTTGAATCACCAGTATAAGAGGCATGATTCATTGTACAATCAATCTGTGTCCTTAACTGTAATATTATATGGGCAGTGACTGCTGTGAAGACAGACGTTAATCAATGACTATATTGTCTCTTGTTCACATGTAAGTGCTGTAATTTATTTGTAGGTATTTTTATATTTAAAAGTTTTTCATTATAGTATTCTTATAGTAGCATTTAGAAATAAGTCATTAGTTAGAGAAAAGGAGGCTTAAATTGACTTGTCCCAAATAATAGGCATCTGTTTGACAAGGTTTTTCAATTTGTACTTTCACCAGCCACAGTTAACATAAGCATCAACAAGCAATCCATACGTCATTTATAATTCAGAATCAATCAACTAAAATATGTACATGTCAACAATACACATATAGTCATTTGCTATTTGCTAACTATTTTATGAGATGGTCCCGTTCTTTCTTTCATATAATTATTACAACAACTGCATGTTGTTTCATGGTAGTTGGTGATATTCCATTATTTCATATAGACTGTACATAGCAGAAACATACTGTGATATGAATTATAGGGACTCTCAGTCCCCCCCCCCTTTTTAACTTAACTTTGCTAATTTAGATGCACACGTCTGGACTTTACCTTAATTTAAAAGAAAAGTGAAAATAATGTGTATCAATTCCTAGTACTTAGCTTTAATAAAGATACTTCCTAAGTGATTCATCATTTCTGTAATGTCAAATGTTTTCTGAGAAAGACAATAGTAGAAATAGATTTCAAATCATCAATATATAATACTACTCTTATAAAAATTATAATGATAAAATATATATTATACTGATCACTAAATAGACTTATAAATAAACTGTCTCTATATTGATGTACCTCAAAAATATCAAAGACTGGGGGGCCTGGGTGGCTTAGTCAGTTGAGTAGCTTCCTTCAGCTCAGGTCATGATCCCAGGGTCCTGGATTTGAGCCCTGCATGGGGCTTCCTGCTCGGTGGGGAACCTGCTTCTCCCTCTCCCTCTGCCTGCTGCTCTACCTACTTGTACTCTCTATCTCTCTGTCAAATAAATAAATCAAATCCTTAAAAAAAAAAGTCAAAGACAATATTAACAACCAGAAATTATTGTTACAGTAACCTAGAATACATAAGGCTCATAAAACAGTATTTTTGAATACATATAGTATACTTTTTTCTAAAATAGAAAATGTCCCTAATAGTGGGTTTTTCTATTTCTGAACTTTTTGAATATTTATTATTTTATATTTAGTAAACGGGGAGTCAAAGCAAACATTATATACCTCCTAAAAAATCAATAGTAGGGGTACCTGAGTGACTCAGTCAGTTGAGCATCCCAATCTTGATTTAGGCTCAGGTCATGATCTTGGGGTCCTGATATCAAGCCCCTTGTCAGGCTCTGTCCTCAGTGGGGAATCTGCTTGAGATTCTCTCCCTCTTTCCTTCTTCCCTACAGTCTTTCTCTGTCACTCTTCTTTAAAACAAACAAATAAATCTTAAAAAATCAATAGTAAAAAATACTAAAATGAGGGCACCTGGGTGGCTCAGTGGGTTAAGCCTCTGCCTTCCGCTCAGGTCATGATCCCAGGGTTCTGGGATCGAGTCCCGCATTGGGCTCTCTGCTCGGCGGGGAGCCTGCTTCCTCCTCCTCTCTCTCTGCCTGCCTCTCTGCCTACTTGTGATCTCTGTCTGTCAAATAAATAAATAAAATCTTTAAAAAAAATACTCAAATGGTTCCCTTGAGGAGGCATCATTTCAACCTTTTCATGCATAAGTTTAAGGATACAACACCATAGCCCTTTGCCATATGAATTTGTTATATAGATAATTTAAAATTGAAAATGACATAACACAATTTTCTAAATTTTCCAAAGGATACATACAATGAGATAATATCACTACTAAATTAAATTTCTGAATAATTGATAAACCACTGAAGTTCATGGAAATATTAATCACAGATGATTAACATTCGCTACATTTTATTTCATTATTTTTCAACATCTGACCTTAATCTTATTGGTCTTCCATATCTATGGAATGAATATGAATATGGAATGAATTCCCTATCTATGGAATTCCATATCTTGTCATGAATGCCACATGGGTATCTCCATAAAACTCAAAGAAAATGTTTGAGTTTTGGGGTTTGTCAGTATTTCCTCAATGTAAGCAAAATTGAACATGGAACAATTTGACACAATTATGAATCTTCAAATATTGAAAGTTTAAAAATATTAGATTCATCATTGACTATTACCTCATCTATTTATAACTGTGCTGAAATAAATGTATGTGGAAAACATACAAGTATCTGTCCACGGTAGCGATTCATGAAGTTTTCTGACCACCTTCTCCTAATATGCACCCGGAGAGTCTGGAGCAACACTTGAAAATGCATCTTGGAGTTCTTCCAGAAACTCTGAGTCAAAGAGCAATGTCTCCATTCACAAAGAAGCATTCACAGCTGTCAGAAGTTAAATGTCCACGAGACTCATAGTACAGCTGCAGTCCTTCCAATACACTGACAATATCCGTGGAAACTAGAATTTGATAACTAGTTCTTCCATGGGAAAAATATCACAGAAGAATGATTAATCTTTGCCTGACTGATAATGAATAATTATGCATGCACAGTACATGAAGCATCATTGTCCTACATTCCTTAGCCTGCAGTGCTTTTGCAGCTCTTTTTCACTACCAGAGGAAGTACTCTCGCTGCAACAAAGTGTCAATGAACTTCTTGTAGGCAAACACCTGCTGACACCTGCCAGCAGCGGGTGCGTAACATTCAGGATCCCAGAAATTGCAGCGCAGACCCAAATCTGCAAGGCAGCAATGACTGAGTGTGTGTGTGTGAGAGCATGCATAGCTAAAGAAATGCATGCATGAACAGGTATATTGTGTTTCCATTTATGCTTAACAAAATGAATGAGCTGATTTTTTTTTCCAGAAATGTGTACTACAGTTGAGCAGAGTACTAGAAAAGCAAGCTACATCTGCAAATAAGGTTATCAATTTGAGCTGATCTATCCCGATTTATTATCATGTGTTTCAGGACAAATGCTGAAAATGTTTAGCCATATATGCTCTATGCCCATGTAGTGATAACAAGTCATTCAGAATCTAATTACTTTTTTTAAAACTTCATACAATACTTTTTGAAAATAACTGAAAAATTCTGAAAAGTTATAAATCTCTTTCTTCAAGGGTTTAGGTGAGGTCCAAATGGAAGTAAATGGACTTGCTCACTTCTGGCTAACTACTCAACTTTACAAATGAATGGAGAAACCCATTTGAAAGTGTATCAGTTTTATAATTGTTGAGTCACTTAGAAGATCAATAGTCCCTAAAAATGTAAAGATCTGGTCCCTAAAATCTAATAAATTATTGAAGATTTACTTCAAAGAACATTTTGTAAATCACATCTGAAAGCAGAAATAGGGGCGCCTGGGTGGCTTAGTCAGCTAAGTGTTTGCCTTCAGCTCAAGTCGTGATCTCAGGGTGCTGGGGTCTAACCCCAAGGTGGGGCTCCCGCTCAGTGGGGAATCTGTTTCTCCCTCTTCTTCTACCCCTCCTCCTCCTTGCTAGTGCTCTCTCTCTCTCTAATAACTAAAATCTTTTAGAAAATAAAAATAAAAGCAAAATAAATTGAGGCTTTTTAAATGTCAGTTTTTGAGTATGTTTTTAGAGTTGTGAGAATAAGAAATAATGAAGTAAAATGAAAAGCTACTCACATTAAATTTTAAAAGTGGCAAGAAAACACAGGGTACTACCTCCTTATTTAAGGGACCCAGACAGTGTAGATGTTTTCACCAAAGTGCACCTCTGTTTATTGGAGAATTAGGCCTCCCAATTTTCTGACACCTTATTGTATATCAGAAGGAATAGAAGTGTGAGTTAATTTGATAATTACCTTAATCTGGAAAGCACAAAATAAACATAAAACATTAACAACCACAAATTCCATACTGGGGCAGCATTTCCTGTTACTTGCACAAGACCTTCATCCATATCTACTAAATGGATTATCATTAAGAAAAAAGCTTGAAGAACTTCCATAAACAATGTGAGCAATAGGTAAGTTATTATATTGTATTCTTACCAGGTGTGCTCACTGGCAGAAAAAGAAAGCCAAAATATGGGTTAACTTTATGGAGATAAATAAAGTTGGCCTACGCTGAAGGTGTCCCACAATTCTGGTCACAAGTACGTTAATTGATGTACGTCACAGTGTGCTCTGGGTACTTTTCTTCCTACCAGAGAAGTCATACATTTCTAATACCAACTAATGGACCATCAGGACATCATATTTTGGAGGTTTTGTGAATTGGATAACATTCTAATGGAAGACATAATTAAAATGCGGAATATTTCCCCAAATGTCATTCAGAGAGGTACTTTATACAAGGAAGCTGAACAAAAATTTGAAGTGGATTTTCTTTTATTCCTTTCAAATCATTGTTTAGGAAAAAATAGGTTGAATTCTTTAAAAAATACTCATTTATTCATTTAGTATTTTAAAACACAGAGGGATGGGTCCTTTTTTATTTCATTGATGCCTTTTACTATGTGATGGTCTTTTTAAAATTTTTTTAAAAGTTTTAAAAAAGATTTTATTCATTTTTTAAAGATTTTATTCATTTATTTGACACACAGAGATCTCAAGTAGGCAGAGAAGCAGGCAGAGAGAGAGGAGGAAGTAGGCTCCCTGCTGAGCAGAGAGCCCGATGTGGGGCTCAATGCTAGGCTCAATCCCAGGACCTTGGGATCATGACCTGAGCTGAAGGCAGAGGCTTTACCCCACTGAGCTACCCAGGTGCCCCTTTATTCATTTATTTGACAGAGAATGAGAGATCACAAGCAGGCAGAGGCAGACAGACTGGGAGGAGGAAGCAGGCTCCCTGCTGAGCAGAGAGCCCAGCCCAGGACCCTGAGATCCTGACCCGGGCAAAAGGCAGAGGCTTAACCCACCGAGCCACCCAGGCACCTCTGTGTGATGATCTTTTTCACAAATAATGCAGGGACTAAAAACAGAGTATTAGACACATATTCACTAGGATTCTTGTTCCACCTCTGCCTTTTAGTGACTGTTTAAAATATTGGTTAATTTATTTTTCTCAGCTAATACCTACATTTGTTGTGAGGATTAAATGAGTTAATTCGCACAACATGTTTAGCATACTTCTCAGCACACGGTAAGCACTGAATAAGTATTAGCTATTGTTTTAGGTCCGATGATTGGTTGTTAAAGGCACCAACATAGTGTGAGCCTACTCGATAAAGCAAAGAGTTGGAGAAGGCCATATGGATTGCAGTAGATTTTTTCCCCCCAGAATAGATGGTGTTCAAGACAAGTTGCATTCGTTATCAGCTGATCCTGATTAGTTATGGATTTATAACACCAGGATTCTGCCATAGATTAAGTGGTTGCTGGCTTGCAGATTTCACGAGCTCTTTTTGGCTTCTGGAGTAAGAAAATGGGAATCCTTGCCAGACAGCACTTCCTAGTGATGAATTTTGTAAAACTCATGCATGTACATTGTTCCGAAAGATCTGGAGGACAGAATAGAGGAGAAACTACAGTTTTTTTGTTTTCTTTTTTTAATCTAGAATTTACAACATAAACAATGAAAAAATTCTAATAAAATTGTAAGGAAAACTAAATCAGGGTTGAATATGAAATATATTTACTACCCTAAAGAAATTATAAGGCAATTTTTATAACTGTCTTCATGATGAATAAATAATCTATTTTCAAAATAAGTCTGTAGTACTATGATTAACAAACATGAAAGTAAAAGTAGCTGTCAATTTAAGTTACTAGGAAAATTAAACTCTAGTGTAAATTACTTTATCATGCATTTAGAACATGCATGCATACCATTAATTCATATTATTGTTCTGTATTATCTATTAATTTTTGTCAGTCTGTATGCAAATATGTATCAGGAATATTATGGTTTAATTGCTACTATACATATATATATGCATATACATATACATACTTTTTGCTTGTGTATTTTGAATGATTTCTATCATCCCTGAATTTATATTTTAAGTAAACCTTACTCACCTTGAAAGTGTTATTTGTTTTTTTCCTAAATGCCTCTATTAAAGAAGTACTTTTGTGAAGGTGTGATTTTGTAGCCCAAGATTATGATCTTGAAAGTCACATGTAAGGAAATAAGTTGTTCCTTCTTGAAGAAAACATTTTGACCATAGGCATTTTGTTCGATTTCATAAAGATTGATTTTGGTGCATTTTACTGATAGATATTATTTTGATATGACAACAAACTGTAAAATAACTGCTCTCATAACTGTGGCCATGCATGACACACTTATGCACACACATGATATACACATGCATACTAGCAAACAGTAAGTGAAAAATGATAAATATATGTACTATATTGTGGTGTAATCAATTTTCAAATATCAGATCATCATAAAATGCACTCATCATCAATGTCATCTCGAAAACACTAAACTTAAAAAATTGCTGCCAATTTTAAGACACTTGCCATATGCATGCAAATATGCTCTTCATGTGTTCTCGATAATTGGTAACTTATTTGATGGAAATTTAATTTAATATTTAATAATATAATCATTAATTTAATAGTAATTTAAATTTAATAGGTCGCAACTTTATTGTGCTAATATTAATATCTCCCAGTAGTTTGGTTACTTGCTGACTTTCACATGAAGATTGTGATCTGCTTGTTATATCTGCCCATGATTTCAAATAACAATTATTAATATATCCAAATGGTAGTTAATAGATGCTTTTTGTTGGGAGAAAATCCAATGACTCGGATTGTACTGAATTTTGGAAATTTAGGTGTTTATAGACATTTATGTTGTTCTAATATGCCAAGGTCATATGTTAGGGCAATATTCAGAAGGCAGGTTTAGACATGGTCCCCAAGCCTATTTTATTTATCTCTTGCTATTTTCTCAAACATGAGTGGAAGGATTTGTATACTTGTTTTCATTTTGCTGTTTAAAATTCTATTCCCTATACCCCCATCCATATTCTTGCAGAATGCAGGATAACCCAGGGCTCAAAACTTGAGCACACTTGAGAGGAGGAGCCTGGGGCCACAGTAGCTATAATTCTTGGGGCCTAAGGACTCCTCAGGTCATGCGGAAGGCTTTGGCCACAAGAAACCATTCAGAAATATAGAGCTATGTAAATCCTGGTTGTTTGACCAGGAGAGTTGTAGCTGACCACTAAAGCCATTCTGTGCTAGCTTTGGAAGACTGCAGAATACTTCAGGCCGCTGTTAGAGCATTTATTTCTAGAAGCCCTTTCTTGTCTGCAAAAGTGATTCTAAAGTGCTCTGTACCCTCACGTTTTTGAATTTGCAGTGTGGAGTGTTAGGAGAGGCCGATAAATGTACTCACAAAATAAAACTCTGGAATGGGTTTTGGCTTGTTTGTTTGTTACTTTGTTTTAAAACCTTTCTGATAGTGAGATAAAAATGAGAGCTGGGTGTCTGCCAACATCTGTTGACTTTATAAAGAAATTTGCACTTTAGGAGGAAGCATAGTAAGTAGGCGAATATATTATTATTTTAAAACAATTTATTGCATTCATATTAGCAAAAGATAATGAAATTGAAGAGCAAGATGATTATTAAAGAAGGAAATTTGGGTTAATTCACTAGTCAAATTACGAAATGCTCAATAATTAGTTGGTTTCCTGACATTAAACATTTAATCTTTCTAACCTAATATTTTAAAGTGCTGGGATGCATACTACCTAACTTAGAACAGGAGATCTGTGGAGATTTTACTTTTTGCATCACTGGATTTTATTTTTTTATTTACTTATTTTTAAAGATTTTATTTATTTACTTGGCAGACAGAGATCATAAGTAGGCAGAGAGAGAGACGGGGAAGCAGGCTCCCCGCTGAGCAGAGAGCCCGATGTGGGGCTTGATCCCAGGTGCTGGGATCATGACCTGAGCTGAAGGCAGAGGCTTTAACCCACTGGGCCACCCAGGTGCCCCTGCCTCATTGGATTTTAATGTGAAACTCTTAAACTTATTCTCAAACTCTGACAGTTCACCCTTAATCTGACCTCATTTCTTACATTTGCTTTTGTGCATGAATTATATGGGGATTTCTCTTGGCATGTAATGGCACCTGTAGGTCCCTTCCCCCCAAATATACATACTCCAATATTACACATATAATTATCTCATTTCTTCAAAATGAATCTTAACTGATCAGGATCCTTCTTTATCTTTGTTTTTCTTCTTTATCTTTAAAGTTATGTGTTATGTTAATCATACAGGCAGGTTTTATTTGTAATTGTTTGTGAGAACAACATCAAATCTACATAATCAATGGTCCATGTGCTATTTTTTGTATTTTGTCTTTTTCCATTCCTATTTTGTAATTATTTTAGATTGTGAAAGTTTTAGGGGCGCCTGGGTGGCTCAGTTGGTTAAGTGGCAGACTCTAGATTCCACCTCATGTCATAATCTCAGGGTTATGAGATGGAACCTTGTGTGGGGCTCTGCACTGTGGGGTGGGGGAGTCTGCTTGAGATTCTCCTTCTCCTTCTGCCCCTTCCTGCTGCTTGCTGTCTAAATAAATAAATAGATAAAATAAAAATTATGAAAATTTTAAATTTAATATCTATGTATTTATTTACTATCTTTATATCAGAGTCAGATATCTTTTTTTAAGATTTTATTTATTTATTTGACAGAGAGAGCTCACAAGTAGGCAGAGAGGCAGGCAGAGAGAGAGAGGAGGAAGCAGGCTCCCTGTGGAGCAGAGAACCCGATGCGGGACTCGATTCCAGGACCCCGAGATTATGAGCTGAGCCTAAGGCAGAAGCCCAACCCACTGAGCCACCCAGGTGCCCCAGAGTCAGATATCTTTAGATATGCTTCAGATTAGATGATTTGGTTAGATATATACTGTTGATATTTGTGTGTGTGTGTTTTATTTGTGTAATGAGTGAGAAAATATCTTTATTCTCAATCTGAATTTATGAATCTCTCAACTTTTAATATGCCCTTTATCAAGGAACACCGCTTATATGTTTTTATTTTCAAAAATCAAATTTTCTAATATATTTAAACATTTAACAATCATTTACTAATCCCCTAACATGTGTAAGTTTCTTTGTGAATTTTCAGAAGCAAATAGCGTCAAGAAGGGTAAGAGCTCACTCTTAGGTGAAACATAAAAAAAATATATATAAAAATGTACTGAGTATGTTTTTATAGTTCAACTAACAGGAAAAAGACAATAATTTTAAGAAGACTGAGTGAAAAGCAAATGTCGATTAGACCCCTAATTACTAAAAACATCTTTCAATAATTTATGAATTGATGGAAGAACCAAGATATTCTGTATTCTGTTTTATGCTGCTATAAATTTAATGTAGAAAAAGATTCTGGGGTTGGTATTTTAGGAAAACAGAGCCCTGGCTTTTGATAGGATTAAAAGCACCTAGGATTTGATGCATACTGAGCAGCGGGAAATGTGTCAATTGTTGATTATACATGTACTTATAAATCAGCATTCTAGAAGGGACAGAATTTTCTCTTGCATTTTAAATTAATTTGTGATTTATTTTGCAGATTCAATTTGTGATTTATACTTTGTTGAGGGTATACCAAATTCTTCTCCATAAGTAATTTAAGCTGAAAATCCTATTCAAGGCCATCAGGAAGTGTTAGAAGCTATTTGTGGATGGTAGCTGAAAAGTAAACCAGTGTAAATAAGAAAGAGCAAAAGGGAAATAGGAGAGCATTCATAGAAATTCAGAGATGGTAGATACCTCTTCTCTCTCTTCCTCAGTTCCCCCTGCCTCTCTCTCCATCTCTCTCCCACTCTCCCTGTCTATCCCCTCCATCTCCATCTCCATCTCCATCATTTATCTGTGTCTCACCAGATCTGAGATGCATTGATCTTGGCTCTTGCTTGACCTTAATAGAAGGCATCAGTGCAAGTTTTTATACAACTTTCTAACAACAGTCACCTGACTGATAGTGATTATAAGACATCATCGACTGTAAAATGCACCCTCCTTTTCATGATGTAAAAATGTGAAAAAATATACATCTTAGAATTGATAAAAATTATTACTAAGTTCAATCTAGGCAATGAATCAATACCCAAGGCTCTGAAGGAAGGCATTCATATCTTTTCACATTCTTTCTGCTTTCTTTTTTTTTTTTAATCTTTTTTTTTTTTTAAATTTTATTTATTTGTCAGAGAGGAACGAGCACAGGCAGACAGAGGCAGAGGCAGAAGGAGAAGCAGGCTCCCCGCCGAGCAAGGAGCCCTATGTGGGACTCGATCCCAGGATGCTGGGATCATGACCTGAGCCGAAGGCAGCCGCTTAACCAACTGAGCCACCCAGGTATCCCATGCTTTGTGCTTTCTTTCTACCTCTTTATCTAGCAACTCCTCCCTTCAGATGTCCCTCAAAACTTAAAAATATCAACTCCCTTGGGGAGACTTTCTCTGGCCATTCCACAACATTTCCTTCTGCCTTCCCATTGCTTTAGATAAACTGTGCATACCTTCGTGATTGTACGTATCACGCCAGGACATAAGGATTTGTTTGTCTTAGTGGCTTGTTTTCACATGGATTCTTTGAACTTTAAAATTTAATGACAATTTTGTCTCCAAAATCACGGATCACATATAAGCAGCTTACAATAAGGGACCAATAAATGTTACTTTGGATGAAAATCCAATAGATAAGTGGACAAGCAATGAATGTTAAGTATTTCTATTAATTTGTCATAAAAAAGAAAAATCAGGACTTAGGGAGGTTGAAAGACTTGTCCAATAAATGGTCAGGCCTCAAAACTACTTCCTCCATATTCTAGCCCTAAAATTCTCTCCATTGTTCAAACCTAATATTATGCCTCCTCTCTGCTAATTATATCAAGTGAGCATACACCAATTATGGCTTAGGAGCAAGTCAAGGCAGAGCAGAAATCATGTTGAGAATCAGTGTTTTGGCAAATTAAGTTTCACATGAAGGTTGGACAGTTGTGTCCACAGGAGCCATGGCAATAAACCTGGATATCATACAAAAGGTTTTAAATCGCTAGATCTTTAGAAGTTACTTAGTGGATTCCATCATCTAAGGCTTATTTTAGAATAACTTTTGGGCCTAAAAATCAAATATTAGATTATATGGACAGGAAGGGGACTTCTTTTACATAATAAACAATAATTTTAAAACAATTCTAAATGTTTGATTACTTGATATATTTCCCATAATTTAACTTAAGCCTAATTTAAAATTTTCTTGGGTCAAAAATTTATAAAAATTGCACAATTTATAAGCATGTGTCTTCCCAATTTCTCTCTATATTTTCAGTTAAAATTCTTAGCTCATAGTGTGTGTCAATAACGTAAAAATCTTGTGACTGATACTGCATTCCTGAGCAAGCAGTAATATCTCTTTGCTATTACTTCCAATTGCATAAAAAACACATGTATATTATTAGACAAAAAGTGAATAATTTTGCTTTCATGATAAGTTTCACATAAATTATAAACATCTTCCATCGGTGCAACCCATGGAACCATTGTAACATTAGCCTGGCTTGTCTTTTAGGAATTAATATACATGGGTCCATAGTACATTTTCTAACATGAATATCATTGTTTTACCATTAATATAAGCAACAATATTAGTATAAAATTATAAAATTAATATAAAATTAAAAATAAAAATTATAAAATGTCTAAAAATAGAAATTGATTAGAACTTATAATTTTGGAGGTTTAGTGTCTAATGTATAATTTTAAGGATTTGAATAAAGCAACTTTTCTCCAAAATTTGAAAACATTGCCACAAAAATGTGTGATCACCGGAAGAGGTACTTGGTATTAATGGGATATTTTTGTTTATGAATATTATATGTTGACTAACATTTTTAAAAAATTATTACATATAAGATATATATCAAGATATAATGTATAAATAAAGCTGTCAATAAGTTAAATTAGAAAAATATTAAGCGTGCTTTCATACAAAAGTGAAGCTTTAATATTATTTGTAAGTGGAAAGATTTCACTTTCCCCTGAAAAATATTTCTGGAAACTATAACAGAAGTTAAGTAACAAAAATGAAACCCGGTTTGAATTTCTGTATTAGCAAATGTGTGGGCCCCCTAGGGATCCATGAATTTTTATTGAATGAATGTGAGTGAAAGAATGTAGCCTTTCTTGCTTCGGTTAAGTTCAAATCTATGATTACAGTTTATATCTTGAAGCTGTGGTAGTAAAGTTTCTCTGGTTATATCCTAAAGGCAGTAAAGGATTCTTTGGGCTTTTCAGAGGAGGTGTAAATTGAGATTTAACAGGTTAATAAAGAGAAAAATAAACAAAATAGGTAAAAAGTCATGTTCAATATATGGGCAATGAAATCTAAAGTACTCAAAATGCTGACTACTTATATAAATACTTTATTTGTGCCCAAGGACCTTGTCTTTAAAGCTGTCAGTTTTAGCATATAAAGATCAGATTCATCATTTTTTAAATTAGATTGAAATTATCTTTAGGGTAAACATTCCATGTACTCTTTTTATTAACAATATTTACTTTTTAAAAAAGATCTTATTTATTTTTGAGAGAGAGATCACAAGTAGGCAGAGCACAGGCAGAGGGAGAGTAAGAACTAGGCTCCTCACTAAGCAGGGAGCCCGACGCTCTGCTCAATCCCAGGACCCTGATACCATGACCTAAGCCGAAGGCAGATGCTTAACCAGCTGATCCACCCAGGTGCCCTAACAATATTACTTTTAATGATGTGGATACATTTAAAAATTTATTATTGAAAATTTGAACATATATCCATAACTCGTGGTCTTTCATTATTTTCATAACTTTTATGCTAAATTTTTCATCTATACCCCTACCCATTCAATCCCCACACATATTGTGGTAAATACCACACAACATTTTATTTCAGCCACAATATTTCAGAGTGCCCCTTTAAGATAAATATTCATCTTTTAAGCATAACAATAAAATCATTTCACAGTTTAAAATTAACAGTAGTTAATTTAGTGCTGTCAAAAAACCAAGTTTTCTTGATTTTTTTCACAAATTTTACTGTTGTTTTACAAATTAAGATCCAAAGAGTTCATGTATAACACTTTGTTAATATGCTTTTTAAACCTCTTTTTTGTTTTTTAATATTTTATTTATTTATTTGATAGCCAGAGATCACAAGTAGACAGAAAGGCAGGCAGAGAGAGAGGAAGGGAAGCAGGCTCCCTGCTGAGCAGAGAGCCCGATGCGATGCGATGCGGGGCTCCATCCCAGGACCCTGGGATCATGACCTGAGCCAAAGGCAGAGGCTTTAACCCACTGAACCACCCAGGCAACCTTAAACCTCTTTTGATCTATATGTTCCTATCACAGCATGTTCATACATGCTGCCTCCCCCTCACCTGCCCCCCCACCCCAGTCTCTCTCTCTCTCTTTTTTCCTGTCTCTATCTCTCCTGGTTTTATTCTTGTGAAATATCTGATGAAGAATTTGGATCATTCTCCTAATCTGGATTGCACAGATTGCCTTCTGTGGTGTCATTTAAAATGTTCCCTGTTTCAGGGGCTCCTGGGTGACTCAGTCGATTAAGCATCCGACTCTTGATTTCAGCTCAGGTCATGATTTCAGAGTCATGAGTTGGAGCCACAAGTTGGGCTCAGTGCTGGGCATGGAATCTGCTAAGATTCTCTCTCTCCTTTTCCCCTACTGAGCCCCCTCCCACGTGCTGGCTCTCTCTCAGGGGGCGGGGGTGGGGAAGACAAAAACCACAACAGCTTAAAAAAATGCTTCCTGTTTCCCTATATTTTCATAAATCTGTAGTTACATTGAAAGACTAAGGTGGGTATTTTGAAAATCCACCAACACAATGAAGAAATGGAAGGAAAAGTAGGACTGTAGATTTAAATATTTTCCAGATGCAAATGAGAAGTATAGCTTAATAAACATTTTTCATACATGATGAAACTGAGATCCAAAGATATTTTAAAGATATTTATTTATTTATTTGACACAGAGAGAGAGAGATTACAAGTAGGCAGAGAGGCAGGCAGAGAGAGAGGGGGAAGCAGGTTCCCCACAGAGCAGAGAGCCTGATGCGGGGCTCAATCCAGGACCCTGGGATCACGACCTGAGCCAAAGGCAGAGGCTTAACTGAGCCACCCAGGCGCCCCTCTGAAGATATTTTAAAAGTCATAAAGTTTGTAGATAGCATGGCTTCTAATAGAATCCAGGTGTCCTGAATAGAGAGGACAGAAATGGAAATTTCAGGACATAGAAATTGCCCTGCATCTAATAAAGGGCAATAGGAGGTATTAGCAATCAAGCAGCAGTTTGAATTAGATTTTTGTCTTCCTTACTATACACTGACTATGTGAAATTAGGCAAGTTGTTGATTTCCTGAAAGCATAGCAGATATCAGAATAGTATGACTTTTCTTTTTTCTTTGCTTTTTCATTTTCCCCCACAGTGAAAGCCCAGAGATACAAATATCTAGCCAAACAACATTTAATTGGGTGTTAAAGGATGCAGTGACTTTATCTGAACTCTAGGGGCTTGGATGGAATTTAATCCCTGCCATTTAGAGGTGCAGCTTCTGGGAGCATCTACACTGGCGGAAGCCAGAGGGCAGATATCCTCCCGTGGGTTTTTCTTAGAGGCCAAAAAGACAGGATTGTTAGGTTTTGAGATACACTGTGGAGGGTGGGGGCTGTTAGCCATAGCTCTGGGTTCAGATCTTACTTTGGGGATGTCACTTTCCCCTATTAAATGTATTTGTAACAGGAAATCACTTGTGCTAAATAGTATGCCACCTAATGATTAAGAAATGTCAACTTAGGCTGATAGAATTTCTCCTTTTAGGTTTCTTATTGCAAGGAGGAATTTTCTTAGCTAGATAATCATTCAGAAAGTTGGCCTTCCTCAGACACCTCCATCCTCCATCGTATGAAACTGCCCCAAGGAACCCTGTTTGTTTTCCTTTATCCCTGCAGGAGGCAGGCAAGCTGAAAACATCCAGTGGCCTCTCCTTGTGACAATACCTGTGCTTGATCTCCTGTGATGAATACCAGCCAGTGTTATGGAAGACAAAATACAAACGTTAGGGACTGTTGCTATAAAGGTGAACACTGGAATTTGAAAGGTCAAAGAGGTCATGCTTCCAGGCTATTTTCCCCAACAACTTAGACTATAAGGCTAAAAATTTCAATAATTTGTTATGGTGTTGTTTCCAAAAATCCCCCATTAAAAGTATTAATATTCACTTAACGCTCAGCATCATTGTTTGTATCACAATAATATTATAGGGAATTTCTTATTGATAAGATATTATACATTTGACCCCTGGGGACCCAGAAAGTAAAAGAAAAAAAAAAAAAGACTGGAAAATGAGATAATCTTATAACCTGAGTTCTCCCTGTTGACACGTGAGACTTCCAGGTAACTGAATAACACAGGGTGTGAGTAAAAGGTGGGTTAAACAGAGCTGTCAAATGGCTGGCAAAAGTTTATAAAGACAAGGTAAATGGGTAATTTTCATCAAATTTGCTTCCTTCATGTAACATATTTATCTAAACCCAGTCTTTACCTTTCTAGGATCCCTTTAGTTAATCAGAGCTGACTTCATTGACAGCTTGCTCTGGTTAATTACTGAAGTGTTTTAACTGAATCCCCAAGGTATCGGTGTATCCAACCACCATTTCAAGGCTCAAAACACAAAAAAATCTTGGCAGAATGCTGGAGACAGTTTATCAATAGCTAAGGTATTTATTATTTTAAACATCTACACGAAGATACATGGGTAATGATACTACAGGGTTTGGACAGTACAGTTTAACTGAAGAATTCTTAAAAAACTGAAAATCATTCTCTTGCCATGTACTTTGAACAGCTATTAACATATGCTTTTTATAAGATAAGGCTCAAGTGAGTATTTCATACAGCAATTCTTAGAATTTTATTTTATTTTTTATTTCCTTTATTTTTTAAAGATTATTTATTTGAGAGAGAGACAGAGGGGCAGAGAGAGAGAGAAGGAGCACGAGTTGGGGGAGGGGCAGAGGGAGAGAATCTCAAGGAGACTCCCAGCTGGATGCCTGGATGCTGTGTCCAAAGTGGGGCTGGGTCTCATGACCTACGAGATCATGACCTGAGATGGACGCTTAACCAACTGTGCCACTCAGGCACCGCAACAATTCTTAGAATTTTAATATAATACATAATACTTTATTTTAAAAAATTTTTAAATTGTTTTAAAGATTTATTTATTTGACAGAAAGAGAGATAGCCAGGGAGGAAACACAAGCAGGAGGAGTGGGTGAGGAAGAAGCGGGCTTCCTGCTGAGCAGAGAGTCCGATGCAGGGCTCCATCCCAGGACCCTGGGATCATGACCTGAGCCTAAGGCAGAGGCTTAATGACTAAGCCACCCAGGCACCCCCATAATATTTTATTTTTAACAGTTACTTGGAACATTTTTTTTTTAAAGATTTTACTTATTTGCCAGAAAGAGAGAGTGAGAGAGTGAGTGCACAAGCAGGGCGAGGGGCAAGCACAGGGAGCAGCAGGTTCCCGCTAAGCAAGGAGTCCTATGCAGAACTGGGTCCCAGGACCCTGGATCATGACCTGGGGCAGATGCTTAACTGACTGAGCCACCCATGTACCCCGACAATTCTTAGAATTTTAATGTAATAATACTTTATTTTTAATAGTTAGTTGGAACGTTTAATTGGGAATTGTGAGTCTCAGAAAATAAAAGATACATTCTTGTTCTGGGCTTCGGGACATCTCACTTTGTAGTTTCAACCACCTGTGATCTCTGTGGCTTTTGGGGGGAACCTGGATCACTGTGAGAGGGAGAGGTTTTTATTCCCTGAGAAAGCTCCCCTGCTTGTCTATCCAGGTTCATCTCTTCGCCTGCCACCTGCCATCTGCCAAATTCCGTGCCATGGTGCTCCAGTCTCAGCCTGACTTGCATTGTCTGATCTGGCAACGGTCTCTCTTGTTTTTAAAACGCTGTACGTGCTAATCAAAATATATAACTTAATATTTACATTTAATATTTTAATAAGTATGTTCTTTAATTCTGCATAGTTATATATAATTATATACAATAAATTCTACATATATGCATATGTTATATATAATAGATATGCCTGTATATTATTATTAGGGTATACATATATATCCTAATTCTTTAGAAGGCATTGAAATGGAAATCAATTTACAATTTATGCAAGCACATTATAGTATTTTGCAGACCTTTTATATAATATTTTGTGAAAGAATTGGAATTGACAGCAACCATAAAGAAAAGAAATCTCCATATAATAGGCATTCTCAATACTGAAGCCCTGAATCCAAGAGAATTTGGAAAAACTGGGTTGTCCTTTCTTAACTTAATCCTTTATCTGCCCACCTCCACTGCAGAGACAGAAGCCTGAATGGCAATTAATTGGCTACTTTTCCATTTTACAATATGGTCATCACTGAATAAATGAAAAATGTTATCCCAGTTTTTGTCAGTTTTGGAACTGAGAAAAGAAGGATCCAGTATGACATTTCATTCAGGCAAAGTAATTGCATAGTAATAATAATAATTCTAGGATTTATATTGAATTTATCAATGTAAACTTTTTCTAATTATATGAAAACATATTTTATTTAGTTTACATTTAGCTTTATAAAATATTTACAAATATTTGAAATGATTCCCGAGATAGCAAAAACAGATTACATGTTTTATTTAACAATATATTTAAAACAGATGCACTGTTTCAACATCTTCACATTTGTATGACATAAAAACTAAATTATACTGGAATTAGGTCACTATTACTATTTATGCTGAATAATATAAATATATATTTTCATCTAACATCTTATTGTGTGTAGATAGGTCACCATTCTAGGGCAAGCCAGCAGGGTTTGAGGAAATGTGCCACTTTCTTTTTTATTTATGTATGTACAAGACATAGATTAATGTGTGTGCTTAGATTAAAAGGCATATTTGTTCATTGTCTGCATTTCAGTTACATATTTAATTTAAATTCATCTTTCATGAAAATCACATAACAAAGGACATATGGAGCATGGCATGCTTTCTTCCTTCAGAAATTTTCTCACATCCTCCCTTAGCTATTCTGTCTACCACTGCTCCTCCTAAGTTTTTCTAAGAGTCTACATTTATCATGTTCTTCCTAAACTTTCTTATCTACAGATGGATTAGATGTGGCTTTAAAAACAAATTTCTCCATGGCACTTCATATTCATGAGTGCATTTCTGGGCTATCCATTATGACAGTTGCACACAGATAGCTGTCTTCCCTCTTTCTACCTTTCCATATATGTCTCTCTATATGTCCTTCCTAATGAAAATGCTTCTCTTTCTTCTTTTAGGCAGTTACACTTCCTCTTAGCCCTTGATTTATCACCAGTACCTGTTCAAAAGTCATCCCCTGACACTATTCATGTCTTCATTTGGTTCCTACTGTGCTCCTGAAAAAATGTGACATGCATATTGTAAAGAATATAGCTTTTAAAACTTGGGGAGTTAAAATCTGATTTCAGTATTTGTGATCTCTTTAACCTTAAACCATTACCTTTAGTGTGTAAATGCATTTTTCCTAATCTTTAGAGTGGATTTAGGAACTCATGACAGTTAAATAAATGAATGTATTTAAAACATCTACCAGAGTACTAGCACAGAGGAGTCATTTAGTGATAGTTAAAAAAAAAAAAAATCTATATTCTCCACTCATCACCACGATCTACAATTACTCATTAACCTCCATAACTTCCAGATACCAAAGTAGATATTACAGTCAGAAAGCAAGGCATATCGCGTCTTTGACCTTGACCCTGGGGACTCATTTTACTACATAAGCTTATCTAAAAGCTAAAACTGGATTTCTGTCTGTCCTCTTTTATTGAAAGTTATTCTCAAAAGTCACGAGATCTTATTTATTCAACACATTTATTAATATCTATTGAACATAGGTATGGCAAGTGTCCTCACCATTTCCCTTGACTTCACAGCATTTGACGTTGATCCATATCTCCCCATTTTTATAATTCTCTTCTTAGGACCTTATGGTATTTTATACCAACATTCTTTTCTTCATGCTTCTCTGACTGATTTTTATGCTCTCCCTCACTGTACTTTACTCCTTGCATCACCTCTAACATATGTTTGCACCCTGAATTCAATTCATACATTTAACCCTTTCATCAATTTCTTCATTCTCTAATTTCTCATTGAGCTTCACTCCTGCATTTCTAGGTGCCTGTTGGATATTTCTATATCCCATCATCTCAAGCTCCGTATAGTTTTAAGAGAATTCCACATTTCCCTTGACATTAATTCCTTGCAATTCTGATTGTCTTTTTATTATTAGCACTAATCTCAGATATTCAGTCTCAATTCCTGTCTGCAATACTCCAAAATTGATGTATCTGAGGGCAGTACAGAGAATGACTTGCTGACGCTGGAAGAAAGAGGAACATAGGTAAAATTCTTCTTAGTTTTCCATAGCAACCATTTTATATATTATTATTTTAAAAAAAGGTAATACAAATTTAACAAGACTTTTTCTTTCATATTTTATCTAAAACTATGAAAATGTAAAGTAATGCTATATTATTATTAGCAGTATCATTAATATTAGTACTTCAGATGACTTCTGTAAGTTGACGGGCATAATGAGGAGCTGTGGTGTCCTGTCCTCTCCCACTGAACACACCCCAGAGGACCATCAAGGGTACATGGGACTTTTCTTTTTACTTCTATTTTCAGTTGTTCACCAAGCTCACTCAATTTGTTTTACAGAATGCCTCATATCTGTCCCTTCCTTTCTCTTCCCACTGCCACAAACGTGTCTCAAGGGCTCCATGAACTTTCATCCAAAGAATTACAGTTAACTTTTATCTGATTTATTTGCCTCCAAAGTTTTCTCACTCGGTGTGTCTAATATATTACTTTCAGATGAATTCCCTCAAAGCAGAATTTGAACATATGACTTTTGGAGTTAAAAACCATTGCATCTAGTTTGAACAATTGATAAATTCCCAGTATTTTCTGAAATTAAGAACCCTACATAATCTGGCACTGATATCTTTAATTATTTTCAACTTCTCACATACATGAATGAACCAAACTAGTGTACTGAACACTATAAATGCACTTTTTGTCTCCTGAGTTTTACCTCTGCCCAGAAATATTTGTTCCTCTTTGTCTCTTATTGAACTTCATTCACCCTTTCAAACTTAGAGAATATTTTTTTTTTTTCCTGACTAGTCTAGTTAAAACTTTGTGGTCCCAAAGGACAACAGGAGGTCCTGTTCTCTTCAGGATTATATATATATATATATATATATATATATATTTAATGTGGGAAACCATTGATTTCCTTTTTTTTTTAAGATTTTATTTAGTATTTGACAGAGACAAAGCTAGAGAGGGAACACAAGCAGGGAGGGGGGCGTGAGAGGGAGAAGCAAGCTTCACGCTGAGCAGGGAGCCCTGTGCAGCTCTATCTGAGTACCCCGAGATCATGACCTGAGCTGAAGGCAGATGATTAACCACCAAGCCACCCAGGCGCCCCTGGATTTAACACTTTTCACATCGTTTTAAAAATATTCTAGAACATACACATGAAGTTTAGGAATTTGAAAGTTCCTTAATTTTTCATTTAAAGACAAAGTGAAGAAGCCTGTATTGCTTCAAAATGGGCATGTGTGTACATACACGTAAATCATTTATATAAGTTACATACATACACATGGGAGTATATATATTAAAAATTACCATATGATCAGATCATCCGATTAGTTGTACGGAGATTTAAAAAAGTGTTGTATTATTTATGGAGGCTACAATTTGTATAATGCTTTTAAGCATATCATGACACTAATCTTCACAGTATTTTTAAATAATAATCTCTCCTTTGATTCTTTTTCTTCATCTTTGCAAAGAATAATGTGGATTTGAAAGAAGAACCAAGGTAGAATAAAATTAAGTTAATCATTACCTTGACAATTGTGTAAAGTTAAGTATACAGGGAAAGCATTACTAATGGCCCTCTCAAATATGAAAAACCGATGTTCCGTATATCCTGATTCTAATTGAGATTAAACATTGAATAAGTATTTTAAAAAAGACTCCTTGATGACATTTTAAAATATTTAAATTAGACAAAGGGACATATTCTCAGGCAGCCTATTTTAATTACAGTCTAGTTAAAACTGTTAATAGATTTTCTTTCTTTTTGCATATCAATTTCCATACTCCTATTTGGAAAGTACGGAATTTTGATTTATCACCACAGGTTATTCACATTACCTTATATTCAATATTTTGTATAAAATAATGTCATTACTTTATTTTAGTATATATAAGAAACTAAATTTAATTTATGAAACATTTGTTAGTCTCAGTATGTCACCACTAAAATTGACATATCATTTCCTTGTCTTTCCTGAATTTGTACAACTAAATTTCCTTTTTATTATTCTAAGCTTATGTACCATGCAATTAAAGTTTGCTAAATGTATGAAACATTAACAATGTTCATTGGTTTGGTTTTCAGTAATTTTCGTGTTTGTGATAATGATCAAAGTAGACAAATTATTTTTTTCTTTTCATGAGCAAATAATTATTTATCATGTAAAAGTTTCCATTAACATAATGAAATGCCTGGATAAAATATTATTTTATTAAAGAACAGAAGGAAGAAAGGAAGGAAGAAGTAAAGAAAGAAACCAAGAAAATAAAAGCAAACAAGACAAACTGAAGCAAGAAATCATTGTCTCTTTTCAGATCTATGCTAATAAAAAGCAAGTGGGAATTTAAATGTTTATTTTACAGTTGGGATAACAAAGTTTTTCTTCCAGTTCTTCAAAATAAATGAATCTAGTTGGGTTTTTCTTGCATTAACAAAACAGTAGGTTTATTTTGAAGAGCTCTCAATGTTTTTACTGACTGATTTTCATACCTATTATGTTTCTATTATTTTTCTCATTTTTTATAAGCAGAGCTCTCTTCCCCAACTTCTTTTGATAGTGATAATTATCATAATAATGTTTAACAAACATTATTATTGATTTTAAAATTTAAATAATAGTAAGATTTTAAATTTGCGGATAACTTCAGTAACTGATATGCTCTCAGGTAGTTTACAAGTATATTTAGTTAAGGGAATCAATCCTTATACCACTCATCATTTCAAAATAACCACTTCAAATTTATATGAGCCCTTCATTTTAAGTTTTATTTTACTCTGACATGGCCAAAAAAGAATTCAAATACAGTGAAAACCTAAGTCCAATTTCTGCTTTCAACTTCTACACGATTTACAAAAAAACCCCAAATAATATTATTACTCACTTCATCTAAAAAATTGTTTCAGTAAATATTTATTTGTTTGTTTATTTATTTTTAGTATCAAACCCTGGGCTAGGAGGTTAAAGATCTAGTTTGCTTTCAAAAGTTCACATTCTAGTAGAGAGACAAAGTGAGTAAAAATAAATTGTAAATTCAATTCAATGTAGAGAATCATCGAAACCTTTTATCTAGCTTCATGGCATGATCAGATTTGATTACTAGGTAGATTACTATTATAGCATTCTCTGAGTAGATCGGACACCAGGGGCAATAAAGAAAACTAGTTCAGAGTACATTATAGTAATTTTTACAAATAAGGATATGGGCTTGAATCAAGATAGATCTGGGAATGCTTTGGAGTGAATTGATTAGGGAACTACTAAGAAGATAAAATCAATAGAATTTTATAGAAGCTTTGAATATGAGGGACAGAAAAGAAAAACTTTCAGAATTCTAACTATGGGAATGGGTATTCACCTCATATGAAATACAAGAAAGGGGCAGATTTATCTATTTTGAAGGATAAGCAATGAAGTAAAGTTTGTACATCAAAATTATTTTGGCTGTGGTGCATGCAAGTGGAGATAGTTCGAAGAAATTAAATGGAGCAATGTCGGATTAATACATAATTCAGACCTATAAAAACAAGAACAAATTTTAGAAATTGATGCAGTCACATTTAAATTTGTTTTTTGTTTGAGATATATGTTCTGAACAAAAGATTCATGGTACCAGTACTCTCGACTTCCAAGGGGAAATAACTCTGTATTGATATTATAAATATCTAATAGAAACAGAAGAAAAGGGAAATCTGCACATGGATGAGGACAATGGTAAGCAGTAAATGAGAATAAGACAGAGTTACATCAAATCTGGGCAACCTCGAACCTCAGCTGGGGCCCCCAGTAGAGGCAGCCAGTCTGGAATCCCCATGGAGAGCCCTGGGTGAGGATTCTCCCTTCCAGTGAGACTTCCAACTGACCATCCCCAGAAGGGCCATATAGGGCAAATAAATGGGGTTTGAAGTTAAACATATGTTTGCCTGTGTGCAGTCTGGAGCGAGCTGCATTCCTATATTATCGTGTCTTTACGTATTCAAGAACCTGGGCTAGGTAGGCTTGCCTCCCCTTCCAGATTCCGTTCTGGTGGCCCAGCCCAGCCTGGAGCCAGAGGAAATGGAAGGCAAAATTTACAGCTCTTGGCATCTAGACCAGAAGAACCAATTCTGATCTGGAGGCCGGCTAGTGTCCATGAATCAGGCTTCTCAGGTCGCTTGTGCAGCACAAGTCTCACATTCTTTAGCCCGCATGCGTGCAGGTCGGGGTGGTGGGTTATGCAGGACAGATCACAGAAAGCACCATTCATACAATGTCATATAGTACTTAAACTCTCCATGCTGCAGTTTTTTCATGCAGTTTTTCAGCAGCTCATAGAGAAAGAATATTAATTTTATTAATGCAGTTAAGGTGTTTTGTATAGTTCTTACAATGTATGTACTCCGTGAATGTGAGCTAAAACAACAATAAAAAGTGATGTCTCTATTTCCATATGGTCTGGGGTGAAATTTTGTTCTAATTAAGTTGTTCTGGAACCAGATGGTCTTAAAGGAATGTGCAACAGCTTGTAAAGAGGAAATAGAAAAATTATCAGAAATTTAGGTGTCTTGCAAGAAGGCCAAGTCCGGGACCCAACTGATGGGAGATAGGGATGTAGTAATGGGATATGAATGCCTGCAATTTGTTCAAAATTATTTAGCAAATAAAGAGAAGACCAAATTAGTTCATCTGATTCAAAACTATATTTAGAAAAATTTACTTCTATGTGAATTCAACTATCCAAAAGTCATAAACAGAGAGGTTTATGCTACCTAAATATTTTTGATCTCTATTGTTCCTTTGACCTCTATCTTAAGCCTATTTCAGGGTCCTGATTATTGTAGGTTTAGAGGTACCTAGAAAAAAACCAAAATAAATTATTTTGTATTACCCTACCCAATTTAAGTTGTATCTAAATATTATATACATGGCAGAACCTAACTCACTGTTCCCTTAATTAATACAATTTTGGGGCCTCTGTAAATGTATGGAGCCATGTAGTCACAATGGAATATTCTAGAATATCTCTATTTTATGGGACGCCTGGGTGGCTCAGTTGGTTAAGCAGCTGCCTTCGGCTCAGGTCATGATCCCAGCTTCCTGGGATTGAGTCCCACATCAGGCTTCTTGCTCGGCAGGGAGCCTGCTTCTCCCTCTGCCTCTGCCTGCCACTCTGTCTGCCTGTGCTCACTCTCTCTCTCTCTAACAAATAAAAATAAATAAATAAACCTATTTTACTATTAAGTCTGAGTAAGATATTGATGTCACCAGGTGACAGGAAAAGGTGACAAATAAGTGAGAAGCAAAGTATATATTATGTTTTCTGTCCAATCAGTATCCATTTCACATATAGCTTTCATACTTACGGTGTGTCATATATAGCTTTTAAGAAGCTTCAGGGAATAGGAAGACAATGTCTCTAGATCATGAAGGTTGAAATATAGTAGTAGAGACAGATAATAAACACATAAACAATTGGTTGATTACAAAAGAAATAAGTTCTATGAAGGGATAAAATTGTGCACTATAAGAAGGAGGAATTTAAGGGAACAAATTTAACTAGAATGATTGGATAAGTCTTTTCCAAAGAAGCGACATTCAAGCTAAAAGATGAGAAAGAACCACATGAATCAGGGAGAGTGTATCCAGAAGAAAAGAAGAAAGAACAAAGGCCCTGACCTGGAAGAGTATTGAATTGGGTGAAGACCATAGAGAAACATCCTGGACCTGCAAAATATTGAAAGGCGGTAGAAGTGGAATTGGATGAGCTTGCAAATGTGACCAGAGTTCCAGTCGAGATGGGCTTAATGAGGCTCTGGTAAGTTATCTGAGGTGTGGGCTTGTTTTTCCATTTCATCTGGAAATTTTTAGAGGGTTGTAAGCAAGGACATTATGCATAATCAGTTGTTCTCTACCATACCACCTCAAGCTTTTTGGCATAAAACAGCAACCGTTGTGTTCTTTGGTTTACCCGTTTGCAATCTGGTACAAGAAGAGCTGGGTTAGCTCAATTAGGAGCTGGGAGATCTCTTACATGGCTTCAAGTTAATGTTGGCAATCGGCTAGAAACTCAGCTAGAGATGGCAGCCAGGGGTTTCTGTTCCTCTCCATGTGAATTTCTCCAGACAGATCTCCGAACTGTGCTGCTTGGGTTTCTTTACAGCATGGTAGCTGGTTATAAGGTCAAGGTCTCAGGAGACAGTTGGCACAACTTCCCTTCTACCATATACTGGTGGTATATGTGTACATGTGTAGAACCCAGATTTCAGGGAGAGGCATATACTATTTTTCAATGACAGGAGAAACAGCATTTTGGGACTATACTCTTCCTTTTGGCCACTGATTAT
Organism: Taxidea taxus jeffersonii; assembly: GCA_003697995.1. NCBI lineage: Eukaryota > Metazoa > Chordata > Mammalia > Carnivora > Mustelidae > Taxidea > Taxidea taxus. The sequence continues at coordinate 44,299 of RCUC01135462.1, forward strand.
TTACATTCCTCCCCCATGCAGTATATATTCGTCCTGTGGAAAAAATCCCAGAGACTTCATCTCACTCCAGCATCAGGAACAAGATCAAGGAATAAGATCTCTTCATCTCAATCATGTCTCCTTAGTGCTATCCCTTGGTTACCTGTCCTCAAATACAGCAATCCTTGAGATGTCTGTAGGAGATAATGGGGTACATTATTTGCCTGCCATGTGCCCAACATTCAGTGGTCAAACAGAATGGGATAACAACAATAGCTACTGAGAGAGGTGAGGAGGATAGGAGGCACAGTGCACTTGTCTGTCCACGATAAGCTTTAAATCCAACTAGAAAAATGTTGCTAGTTTACTGATTGAGTCATATTGATGCTTCCTGGGAATGGTTCCTTATGGCTTGTGGCTTCTCTCCTTGGGATGTTGATCCTGTCCTCTGAAACATCTTTCTCTTTGCATAAAATGCAGTTGATATCTGCTGCTGAGTAATTGCCTGCTCCCTGCCCATTAAAGTTCAGGAGTTCAAACACCTGTTTTTGTTTTATACCGTCTCTGTTCCTTTCAGTTCAACCTAGTGGTGCTCCTACCAGAACAACTTCGTAGGCTTTCTATAGATTGTATTGGTGTTTACTCAATTAGGTAGAAAGCACAAGCACTAGTCTCACTGAGATAAACGTTATTCTAACTTGAGATCCTTGTGAGGCCATATGGGCTAATAACGGCTACTTGAACTTGGGATTTCTTATACACTTTCCAGTGAGGAGCTGGACAGCAAGTGAACTCCTGAGGGCTGGCCTTGTCTGTCTTCTTACAGGATCAGTGCCTCCTCGATGGGATCTCTCCACGTTGACTGGTTTAGGTTTTGTCACAGCATGATTGCTGGTTTACAAAATGTGGAATTTCATGACCTAGCTTTGGAAGTCACATATCACTGTTTCTGTCATAGGCATAAAGCCTCCGGGAATCAGGAGAAGGGAGCGTACATCTCACTCTTCATAGGGGGTTGTCAAAGTCACATTGTAAGAAGAGTATGCAGAGCACACAATATTGCAGGCATTTTTGGAAAAATACAGGTTGGCACAGTTAGAACTCAGATTAAACTGCTCTAACAAAGAAATCAAACCAGGATTTTTTAAAAATTAAATTTAATTTTATTTTATTTCAGTGTTCCAAAATTCATTGCTTATGCACCACACCCAGTGCTCCATGCAATACGTGCCCTCCTTAATAGCCACAACCAGGATCACCCAGCCCCCACGACCCCCCTCCAAAACTCTCAGTTTGTTTCTCAGAGTCCACAGTCTTTCCTTGTTTGTCTCCTCCTCGGATTTCTCCCAACTCACTTCTCCTCTCCATCTCTCCATGTCCTCGGTGTTATCAGGAATGATTTTAAAAAGTTACATATTTTGTTGTTGTTGTTGCTGCTGCTGTTAAATGCCTACCCTACTTAGAATGTAACTTTTGCACTTTGTATAAAATTGGAACTCTTCAAAAATTTGATTCATAATCATCAAATGTGTTTCTTGGAGTTCTTGCTCTGTGAAATTCTCTCTCAGGACATACTGCTGGCTATAGAATACAACAAGGAAGGGACGCTGTCTAAGAAGATTGAGAACATGAGACTCAGTTTGAGGCTCTTGGCCTTAAGGATGCATTATTTTTTTCCCTTTTGTCTTTGGTAATTTTTTCTGAAGAACAGCTCTTTGCTGTCTTCACCAATAGAATCATGGTATTCAGGGGCTCCTGGGTGTTGCAGTTGGTGAATTGTTGGATTCTTGGTTGCGGCTCAGGCTGTGATCTTGCAGCTGTGGTTTCATGGTCCTGGGATCGAGCCCCGGGAACAGGGTGTGTGCTCAGTGGAGTCAGCTTCAGAATCTCACTCCTTCTCCCTCAATCTCTCTCTCCCCCTTAATCCCCATTTTTTTCCTTCTCTCCCTCCCCCTTTGCCCCTCAGCTCACTGCTCTCTTGTGCCCTCTCTCTCTCTTTAATAAACAAACTCCTTAAAAGAAAAAAAAAAACAACCAAGAAACACATTAGTACAGCTTTTAGTGTTGCCCTTAAGCTTGCCAATGGTCTAGGCGAAAGGAGTTCTGAAAGCTTTACACAGACTAACCCAACTCATGAAGTCACTGAGCCTTGGACCAAAGTCATAACCAATAATATAATCTGGCCAATACCTGTTTATATCTAATGATTATCTCCTTTTTTAAAAATTCTATGGCTCTAGAAACTAGATGATTGAAGATTCATAAATTTTACATAGAAGTCAAATATGGGTTCAGTGGGGGAAATAACATGGAGATGAAAACATTTCAGTAAACCTAAAGCATAGGGTTTGTAATTCACTGCATCTGGATATCTAACAGAGTCTATTATAAATTTAGTGAAATCTGTGATGTCAGATTGGTAAGTAAAATCTGTTGGCATACCAAGGCATGTGATCTCTGTGTTATATTAATTTGCTTTTGTGGCAACAAATGATAGCATCCATAAAAGACAGCCTTCTTTTTTTAACTCCAAATTGTTCATAGTTTTACTTGACTTGAGAGAAAGAAGAATGTCCTGAGGAATTAGAGCGGAGGGAGATACAGATTTATGAAAGATGGGATTTAGGTACGAATGAGAGAGAAAGATGGATTTTCAAGGTGCTGGAGGTATAAAATGCAGTGAGGGCTTAGAGCACAGAGTGAGTAACTCATTCCTTACCTGTCACTACAGCTGAGTAGTGGAGTGTGTTGAGGCTCCGTTTTAAGTACGATAACCACATGCATGAAATTCCTCTAAGTGTCATTCCTCTGTCTTTCATGTTTTACTAATGTTGTTGCAAAAGGTATGAGTTTTAATAATTAATAAGCAACATGAACTCAACTTGTTCCATGGACTGGCTTGACATAATACTGGCAGGATTGTTGCAGCCCTAACTTTTCTCTCCCTCTGGGAAATAATGGCTTACAATAAATGCTTAGAAATTTTCTTTTAGGATACTCCTAAATACATTTCTCACAAATTAAAAAAAAAGTACGCATGCAGATGATAATAAAATAAGACTGGATTCTGCTAGACCTAGATTTTTTTTAGCTCTTTCTTTCATTTTCAGACTTCATCATGATTTATGTGCTTTTTCTCTCCTGAAGTGAACTTTGTATCTCTCTTCACAAATCAAGGGTGTGAAGCATGGGATTCACTGCAACTTGCCTAAAGTGTAATAAAATGGACCAAAAGAGAGCCAAAAGTTCACTTTTGCAAAATATGAATAATGTTACAGAAGAGAATAACACTCATCCAGGCTCTCTTTCTTACGAATGTCGCTTAAAGAATTTATTACTCAAGTGGATGACTAGTCTAGTGGGATGCAGTTTTCTAAGCTAGGATGTAAAATATCCTAAGAACATTTATAACTGCTTGACTGCACCCGAACCTCTTTCAAAGGATAGGTCTGCAAATCAGAGGTATCATGTTGAAAAAAATAGTCTCTGTGAAATGTGGAGGCTAATATAAAATAAGATTAACCTATTTGAATTATCATTTATATTTTATCTGATCTACTTCATATCCTCTGAGAATTTATGAGTAGTCTAGCAGTCTAGCTAAATATGCACCAACAGTGGCATTAAGCTGCGAATGATATTCATTTGGTTTTGCCATTCTAGTTCTTTCTTAGAAATGCTATTTAATGACTACTATTTCCAGAAAGTTCTTTGACAATACTACAAAGCTTTTCAGATAGGGTTCCATAATAACTACAGCTGAGATGACTATTCATTCGCTGTTGATCCTCTAAAAGAAAAGAACAAATCTGCATGATTCAAACATTTAAAATATTTACTCTAAAAGTAGGAGCAGTTCCTAACTTAGCTTAATCATTACTTCCACACTTCATTTCATTTTGTCTATATATTCATAGACTTTGCGTGGCATACGTGAAAATATAAATATAAAAATAATATAAAGTTAGGATTTGATATATTGTGAAAACCAGTGAAGGGACATTTATCAAAATATAGATGCATTTGAATAAGTTACATAGATATTCATGTTTTACCTATAGATATATTATTTTTTAAATTTATAGTTCCACTCAATTACAAATGGTTGAAATGTTAAAAAAAAGATGTATCCGTTTTGTACATTATAATTTACTGGTTGGTTGAGTGCACTTTCATTTTAAAATTATACATTTGTAGTACTTCAAAGCCAAAAGATTAGATAGCAAACTAAATCCGTCCCCTTAATTAAAATATGCAAAAACGGATGCCAAGTTTGACTTGCACACCATGAATAACCAGCTGCATTTTAAAAACTCACATAAGAACAACAGGCTGTTTTGTAACCAAATTCTCCAGAGTAGTTGTGTTGTCCCAATATATTAGCAATTTGTTCATCTTTACCTTTCCATTTTTGTTACAGAGAGATAAAACCATGAAGCAAAAACAAAATGATTAGGAGAGTAAGAAAATTTGAACATGTTTTGTGAAGTTGCTTTAAAATGAGTATAAGATTTAGGGGCACCTGGGTGGCTGAGTGGGTTAAAGTCTTTGCCTTCGGCTCAGGTCATGATCCCAGGGTCCTGGGATCAAGCCCCACATCGGGCTCTCTGCTCTGTGGGGAGTCTGCTTCCCCCTCTCTCTGCCTGCCTCTCTGCCTACTTGTGATCTCTCTCTCTGTGTCAAATAAATTAATAAAATCTTTAAAAAAATGAGTATAATATTTAGACAAATATATGCAATGGACAGTTAGAAAATCATTATTTGGCCTGAAACCCCAGTTATTTAACCTGAATTTTATTTTTGCCTGTAAAGTGAGTCTTTCTACATTTTCCTTTCACAGGAATTATTCAGAGTTCATTTTTTTAATGTTTTTCTATTTAAATTTAGATTTAGGTGAACAGCTCTATTTCTTTAAAGATATGATTTCTTTTCAATTTATAGTAGTTGGACAAGTATTTTTAACCATAAGCAAAATAGAGGTTAATTCTGTTAATCTACACATAGCATTATAAATTATAAGAACTGGGTGATGTTCCAGTAGAGAATGTGTTTAAGAAGGGAAAAGACAAATATGAAAGAAGAAATTGAAATGACCAATAAAATGGTCAACCTTTTAAATGATGAGATATCATTTTTTACCTATCATATTAACCTTTAAATAATATGATATCCATTGTTGGAAAGGTACGTATGAGCACTGTAAGCACTGTTGGTAAGGATCTATATGTTCTGATGGAAAAAAATTAACACAATTAAAATTAATTTCCTTTCTTTTAATTTTCTTTCTATTTACACTTGTAAATAACCTAAACCACTTAAGCCTCAATTTTTCAGGCTGTTAAATTGGGGTAATAATATTTATTTAATAGAACTATTGCATGGGGGAGTAAGAAAATCAGACATATAATATTCTTTGTGTAATGCCTATGTATAGGAAATTATAAAAATGGTTACCATGATAATAGTAATAGTTTATGGTCATGACTATGTTTTCTAGAAAGGATTTTGGTGATCTTCATTTGGAAACTTCAAAATGTTGAGTTCTTTGCCCCAATAATTCTATTTGTAGGAATTTACCCTAAAAAAATGAAGTTCCTTCCTCTCTCTCACACAGACCTATAACATCAAGTTTTATGATATACATTGAGTTTATGAAAACATCTATCAATAGAAGAATAGTAAATACCTCCGGGCTTTTATCGAAGCTAATTTTTGTATACTGTTAATAGGCTAAACTATTTTGGTATGCATTTCAGGGAAAAGTAGGATGCTAACCCATGGGAACATGCTGATTTTGGTCCTTGGCTAGCACCACCACTTTCCCTGTGGTTGAGGAGGTATCTACACAGCCCTACTTCTCATATTTTTTTTTGTAGAGGTAGCATTTCTTTCTTCTTTATTCTCAGATGCTTCACATTTATTAAGGAAACTTTAAAACTTTTTTTTTTTTTAAATTCTGGCATGGCTACTTTATTTTTCTCCTCTTTATCTAAATATTTTCTCTTCCATCTTTTCTTCACATTTACTATAAACATGAATGTTTTTACCTGTTTAGAAAATACAATGAGCAAACAAATACCCAAAATCTGATTCCAAAAAGTGTTGTTATTTCCTATGTTTGCCTCATTAGCTACATAAATATTTACATTGTAAAATAAATTACAAATATCTTGACACTTCATTCCTAAGTACCTCAAGCATGCATCTCCCCTGCATAAAAGTCTCCTATTATACCATAATATTCTATTTCAGTTAACAAAATTGAAATAGATTACCTAATATTATTTAACATTAGTTATATGTTTGAGAATTAATGTAGATATTCCAGAAGTGTCTTTTATAGCTGATATGTTCATGCCTAGAATCAGTCAAAGACAGCACATTATTGCATTTTGTTGTTTTGGCTTTTAAATCACTTTTAATCTAGAACAGATACAGCTTCAATCTCTCTCTGTGTGTCTCTCTCTGAGAAAGGTACATGTCCCAAATTTTAACTTAGAATTGCTGTCCTTTTCTTTCTGAAGCATATAACATTACCATTTTATACACCAGCTTCCTTAATTTATTCAATAAATATATATTGAGTCCTGAATATATCTCAGCTGTTGGACACATTGTAGTTATGGCAGTGAAAAAGAGAAAAATCCTTTATTCTTCTTCCTTTAAATATGTTTTTTCTTCCTTTTAGAATGCTACTTACTCACTCAGAATAGCTGTTGGGACATAAAACTTCTAAGGATTATAACTTACTAAATCATATTGATGGGTCCTCTTCCACCTAAAGAATTGTACATCAATAGGGGCGCCTGGGTGGCTCAGTTGTTAAGCCTCTACCTTCAGCCAGGGCCATGATCCCAGGGTCCTGGGATCAAGCCCTGCATCCTATCAGGCTCCCTCACCCACTCCCCTGCTTGTGTTCTCTCTCTCTCGTTGTGTTTTTCTCTGTCAAATGAATAAATAAAATCTTAAAAAAAAAGAATTGTACATCAATAAATGCTGGAGAAACATATGGGATACATTTTTAAAAAGTTGACTTCCATTCTAAATACTTTCAGCTCTGTTTCCAAAAAAACAGCTTTTGAATGAGGTTAAGCCAGGAGTCTAAGGATCTTAACCAGGATGGATGTCTACTGACCAGTTAATTACTCATGGGGCAAAGAATAAGACTATAGAGGGTCTGTGTCTGGCTTCCTCATAGGTAAATGGAAGTGGGTGGCATCTATGAATCTTATCCAAGTCACATGAGGAAGACTGGCTTTTTCCATTTCCCAAAACACAAAATTTGTAGGGAGTTTTAAACCACTGTTTTCCAAGAGTAGAGGATTCAAGTAAAATTGAACATTGTCAAAAAAAGCCATGGTGATAAGAATAACCATGTATGACCATCCTTAATGCAAGCGGTGGCTGTGTACAATAATAAGCAAACAGTGGCTTTCATGACTTCTCCATAAATTTGTAATTTTTGCCTTGAAAACATGGTACATGTCAGGAGAAGCAATAGTAAGAGTCTATCAGATACAGTCTGCTCAGAAGCTGCCGTGAGGAGAAAGCACAAGGGTTGGAATGGTAGTTTCTTGAATATATTTGTGAGCCACAGAAAATATGTCCTGAGTTAAACACAATAAATAAACAACGCAGGAGATTTGCAAAGGTATAGACTTCATGTAGAGCTCCTGGGAGCAAAACCCAGTAAAACATGGCTTACTACAATAAAAGTTACATTATTTTTATAAAGTTTGGAAAATGACCTATGGAATTCCATAACCTGAAGGGGTATAGATGACAGTCATATAGAAAAAACTTACCCCTTACCTGAAACACATGGAAATTGTGATCAAGGAAAAAAACCCCGAGGGTGCCTTTCTGCGTCTCCCTCTTTCTCTGCCTGCTGCTCTGCCTACTTGTGTTCTCTACCTCTCTGTTAAATAAATAAAATCTTAAAGAAAAAAGCCACAAATATTTAGTTATTTCATCCTGGAATGACTTGAGGTATAATGGTATGACTGAGATAATACAATTCATAAATGGTTCATAAATTCATAAATCCATTAATTTAAAGCTCTGTTTATATTTGCCATTTTTACAGCAAACACGTTTTTTGATATTAGGGGGAAAATACCCATTATGTAAACAGAAATATTTGAGATGTCTTAAAGAGTAAATTTTCCCTAACTACGTGAGGAAATGACAAAGGGAAAAATGGCACACAGTGTTTCTTTTCTTTTGTTAAAATAGGAACACAATAATAGGCTAATGTTAAGGAGATACTACCCTTAAGGGAGAAATGAGTTTCTAAGTAAATGGGACAAATCAAGAACTAGTACAGTATTTTGAGGCTCCAACTGTTAACCAGTACCTTTTAGCATTTCCATGGAAGTTCTGAACTTGCTACTTCAATAATTAAATCTACTTTTCCTCCAGCACCTGCATTCAACATTAACTTAACAAAGTACCCAATCAAATATTATTCTGGAGCTTTTGTATAATTATTATTATTGCAATACTTAGAGAAACTACTGTAAAGCAATTTACATAATTTATATCATATACTGAAAAGAAGATAGTGACTTTGCTGAGGTAATTTCTATTATCTTTATGAAAATGCAGAGTTTTCAGCTCAATTATGGAGTAAGTTAAGTTGTGTTGTAAAGGTTTGGGTCCAAAACAATTATTTTATCATTCTCTTCTGGAAAAAAAATTAAAAACAAAGTGGATCCAGATTTCTAATTAGTCAACTTAGAAGTGTTCTCTGGTAAAACTAAAATGGTTCCTAATACCATTTGTGTGACAAATGGTATTTTTGCCTACTGTCTAGTGTTTCTCAAACTTATTACTATAGTCACATAGAGATCTGTGTACACATTTTTCGGTTCCATGAATTCTTTACTAAACTTTTAATTTTGATTATATCTTTTCATTTTAATAATAATTTAATTATAACTTTATATAAGCACAGTCAGTATCATTTATGTGACCAAGTACAGGTCTGTTATTTCACACTATGATTGCATTTAGCTTTATGATTTCATTGACTCCAATGAACACGTTAATAATGACAAGTTCATTTAAAAAAATGAGATAGAAAAGTCACAGAAACAATATGTTTGTCCCCTGAGAAGGTCAAATTACATCCACAGGACACTACAGAAACAAAGATTTGGTGGCTCCTTAAAGCGAGAAAAAGGGAAATGGAACCATTGCATGGCCCAGGGTTGACTACACTTGGGAAACTCAATAATTTTACCATAGAAGTCATATCACATTCAAACTGAGGTTGGAAATTTACTGGTAGCAGAACAACATGATCCATTACCCTAAATTTATGTTGTTAATTTTAATTTTATGGGTTTTGTAATTGTGCTTGTACTTAATTTGTAAATTCCTTTTGGTTTTATAGTTATAAATCCAAAGGATTACTTGAAGTTTATCCCAATATTTATGTTTTCAAGTATTTAATTAATACCATAATATCATTTAAATTGATACAGAAATCACCCAGGATTTTTTTTAATGTAAAAAAGAGGCCTATACATTCTTCAAGCTTGAGAAACTGTTGATTGAATTATGTATCTTTTTTACTTTCATATTTTCAGGATAAAGGAGGAAAAGATGAGAAAATTCACTAAATTAAGAGAATTGTTTTCACGTATATGGCTGAAATTACATTACTATTTTGTCAATCATTCAACACATTTTTTGAGCTCCTGTTTTCCCAACATTTGCCACTCACAAAATTTTTTAAAACTTGATAGAAATGAAAGAAAACAAAAACAAACAAAAAACTTTTTAGGGCCTCAATATGTTATAATTTGCTGTCAGACAGGAATTATGTATCACTCCTGGAGAATTTTTTAATGAAGACATAACTAAGGAAAAATGATTTTACCACTTTGAATTCTTCTAATATGTTGCCATGACAACAAGGTAGACTATTTCTCTTTCCTCCTTATCAGTCTTTTAACATGTGATGACATTTACTCCACATGCAGCAGTTACTGAGGCAAGCATTTTGTTCTGTGCTGGAGATACAAAATGGAACAGACCATCGCTTATCCCCCTGGATTTTGCAGTTTGGGTGTTGAGGAGAATCCTGCAGTAAGAATTAGGACTTAAATTGGTTATTTCAAATGCTCTGATAGTTGGTTAAATTGTTAAATCAAAACTCATTATTTTCAGTTAATCTTGTGGTATTTCAGAAAGATATCTGTGTGTGTGTGTGTGTGTGTGTCTGTGTGTATTCATTTTATGGTGTCGCTAAGAGAAAAAAATTACCATTAAGCAATAAGGAACCAAGTTTTCTGAATTGAGGGAATAGCATAGAGATCAAAGTCATTTGCCAAAAGGGATGCTTCTGGGACTATAATAAAAGGAAGGGCTATAAAATATGAGTTCCCAACCTACTCCCATTCTGCACTAGCTCTAGGAGGAAATTTTAAAACCTGAAGGAAAAAGTATTGCCTTCAGTAACCCCTTTGGGCTCCTATCTATTTATTTATAAGATGCCATGCACATGAGTTCTTTTTTTTTTTTTAAGATTTTATTTATTTATTCAATAGACAGAGATCACAAGTAGGCAGAGAGGCAGGCAGAGACAGAGAGGGGGGAAGCAGGCTCCCCGCTGAGCAGAGAGCCCGATGTGGGGCTCAATCCCAGGACCCCGGGATCATGACCCGAGCCGAAGGCAGAGGCTTTAACCCATTGAGCCACCCAGGCGCCCCTGCACATGAGTTCTGAATCCCACAGTCTCCTTCCCCCTTGTTAAACTTTCTTATTTCTTTTTTAAATTTAAATTCAATTAATTAGCATATATTATATTATTGGTTTCAGAGGTAGAGGTCAGTGATTCATCAGTCTTATAAAATACCCAGTGCTAGTTACATCATGTGCCTTCCTTAATATCCATCACGTAGTATCCTCTGCCCCCACTTCCCTCCCCTCCAGTAATCCTTAATTCCTTTCCTATGATTAAAAGTCCTGTTTCTAAGAGTATCCTGTTGGATCTTGGTCTTCCTGACCAGAATGCAGTTCCTTAAAATTCTATTATTGACAACCAAAGTTATTTGCACTTTCTTTTGTTCTCATAATTTCTTAAATGCCTGGTTGGAAGCTGTGTTTTAGATAAATTATTCCATTATTTCCCTTTCTTAGGTATAAATGGTCAAATCATCTTAGTGTTGAATTTTAGGCTGGGCAGTGATGGATACTATTCTTGAATAAGTTATCATCCTTATATATTATGTCCTTATAAGGATTGTCTTCTTTGTTTTATTATAGTTTTTTTTTTTTTTTTTTTTTTTTTTTTTTGCTAAGAATATGCAATATAGTTGACACTTGAACAACAAAGGGATTAGGGTCACCAAACCCCACACAGTCAAAAATCCACATAAAACTTTCAACTCCCCCAAAACATAGCTAGTATTGACCAGAAGCCCTACTGATAACATAAACAGTTGTTTAACATATATTTTGTATGTGTATTATCACTGTATTCTTACAATAAAGGAAGCTAGAGAAAAGAAAATGTTAAACTCCTATGGAGAAGAAATTAAATTTATAGTACCAAACTGTAAAAAAAAAATCCACATGTAAGTGGACCCACATAGTTCAAACCCATATTGTTCAAGGGTCAGCTGTATATTGAAAACTTTAATCTACAGTTTTAATATCCTATTACTAGGATTCAAATTGTTGGAGTCATTAATAGAATTTCAAGTCAAATATATTGTGATAGATCTGTAAGTATTTATGTTTCACTTTTTGATTCACTTAAAAACTCAAAACTATATTTTAAGTGCAAATTTCTTACTTCTCACTTCTTTTTGCAGTCTTTTAAAAATTTTTTGACTCTTTCTTGCTTTCACCTTAGGTTGAGGTTAATTTATTTCCCTTTGACTTATTTTAGCTTCCATATGTGTAATTATTACATGTATATAAGCTGAAGTTTATTGAATAGGATAGTATAGGATTTAATAGATAAATAAAATATCAGAACATATCCTTTCATATTTAAAATAAAGTGTGTTTAATTAAAATGCATTATTTAGTTGAATAGTACTTCTAAAAATTGTAGTATTGAAAGGCTAAGCACTGTGTGAAAGGTGGAATTTGGTTTAGTTTTGTTGTTGTTTTTATTTATTTTATTATATTTTTCCCTGAGTTTATAGATTCAGAACAGAAAAAAAAACCCAACAACATGAAAATCAAAGTGATTTACCAACTTGGGGCATCTGGGTGGCGTCATTGGTTGGATGTTCGACTCCTGATTTTGGTTCTGGTTATCATCTTGGGGTTCTGGGAACCAGCCCTGTGTCTGCCTCTAAGCTTAGTGGGTTGTGATTGGTCTCTCTCCCTGCTTCTGCTCTCTCACCCTCTAAAATGAATAGATAAATCTTTAAAAAATATTATTTACCAACTTGACAAAATGTGTTATTCTTTTTTTTTTTTTTTAAGATTTTTTTTATTTATTTGTTTGACAGACGGAAATCACAAGTAGGCAGAGAAGCAGGCAGAGAGAGAGGAGGAAGCAGGCTCCCTGCTGAGCAGAGAGCCCAATGCGGGGCTTGATCCCAGGATTCTGGGATCATGACCTGAGCCGAAGGCAGAGGCTTTAACCCACTGAGCCACCCAGGCGCCCCAGAATGTATTATTCTTATCAGTAAGAATATCAACTATATTTCTTCCTGTAAATTCAGTGTCTACTTTGAATTGTAATCACTCTGAAAAGGTACATATGTAAATAAAATATATAAATGATGTAAAAAGCTGTTTTTCATGCTGCCTAGTTCGCAAGGAGATTAAAACATTAATCCAAATTAAAACATATAATATTGAAAATTTTAAGCTGCAGTCATTTTTAAAAAATATTAACATTAAATCTAAAGAGTTAAGTTAAAATATTCACTAAAATGAACAAGATTAGAATTTCAAAATGTTGAGCTGTGATGAACCCTGTCAGTTAAAAGTTTTCAAGTTTCATGGCAAGCCACATGACCCTCACAAATAACTAATTGCAGAGATTATCCCTTCCATTTATTTAAGTCTCAGATTATTTCTAAGAAGTACTATATAGTGAAAAATAATGTAAATGTGTACACAATTATGACATAATAAAATAAAAGCCATCATTTAATGAGCATATCCCATATGCTAAACAGCACATGAAGGAAAATATCATATTTCTTACACTCTCAGAAAAAAGGGGTACAAATTCTGTCAGTTCCATTAAATTTCTCCCATTGCTTATAAGCAAAGTGAGCTTAAAGGATGCTAATCAAAGTGGCCAAGATCACAGGATTAGTGGTTGACATGGATTCAAATCCAGGCTTGGAAATTCCAATCTCTTTCCACCGTCAGAAATTCCTTAGAAAACAAACAAGCAAACAAAAAACAATTGGGCAGAGAGTTCCTACTTTTCAGTGGCCATGATCTGGTCTCAAAGAGCTCATAGTCTTCATTTTGAAACAGAATAATATTTGTCTGATTCACAAGAGAAAGGTGGATATCCTCCTAAAAATCTTTTGTGTACTTTACTTCTCTGTTCTCTAGAAGTATTTTTCATCCATTATTTATAATTTGTGTTGAAATTTAAACCTCTACCTCAGCATTTTTCAATATGTTTTCTGAGGCACCTTAGAGGAACTCCAAGACTTTTAGTGGGTCTAGGAGGCCCTCCTTTTTTCAAATATGCATTTGTAGACGACTAGGTCTTCTCCATATACTTCAACCAAAACAGGGTAACCTAAGAGACTGAGCGCAGAAACAATGGAAAATTCAATTGTCCTCTATGAAGCCATACATTAAAGAGATTCACAAAAATATAAAACATTATTCTTCTCACTAAACTTACTTTTGCTTCAAAGAATAAGTTTTTGTCGTCAAAATATGCTATTTTGTTTCAATTTTATGTGTATTATTATTTAAAACTATTAGTAAATACTTTTAAATTTCTCAGTTTTAATTTCTAATACAGTGTGGGTGCCTAGGTGGCTCAGTCAATTATATGTCTGCCTTCAGCTCAGGTCATGATCTCAGTGTCCTGGGATCGAGCCCCACATTGGGCTTCTTGCCCAGTGGGCAGTCTGCTTCTCCCTCTGTCTTTCCCCATTGCTCCTGCTCTTTCTTTCTCTCAAATAAACAAACAAACAAATACATAAATACAATCTTAAAAATAATTTCTAACACAACAATATCAATAAATATAATTCACTTTAATAGAAGGTCTTCGGAGTCCTCAATAAAATTAAGAATGTGAGTTCCCAAGACAGGGAAATTTGAGGACCACTGCTGTATATATGTGTGACACTCTTTACTTTCTCATATTGCTATTTGATATTTATATAGATACTATTTATTTAAGGTGTAAGTTTCTTGAAAATGGAAATAATGTCATTTCCTTTATTTGTCCACGTATGCAATACCATGATTTACCATGCAATACCATGCAATGCCATGATATAATTGGCACAAAATATTTGGAGACTGTTGATTGGTAGAAGTTAATTAATTTATCCCCATCTTTTTTTAAAATTTTATTTATTTATTTGACAGAGAGAGATCACAAGCAGGCAGAGAGGCAGGCAGAGAGAAAGAGGAGGAAGCAGGCTCCCCGCTGAGCAGAGAGCCCGATGTGGGACTCAATCCAAGGACCCTGAGATCATGACCTGAGCTGAAGGCAGAGGCTTTAACCCACTGAGCCACCCAGGCGCCCTATCCCCATCTTTTTATAGTTAAGACCAAAGCAGAAATGCAAGCCCAGAATTATAGTATTATTGGGAGTCACAGCTAGAAAGTAAATCTGTCTCCAAAATTAGAAGATTTCATGTCTTTTTACTGAATAAAAAGAACAAATTTTCTTCACTTTAAAGTTGAAATTTATTTTCAAAATATGAGTTTTTAAATACATACACTTAGGTACAAGCTGGAAGAACAAATTAACTTAATTGACTATAAGTACAGGGATAAATAAAATGGAATTTAATGTTTAGAAAGTAGTTAGGCTTTTCAATGGTTGGGAAACCACCTGTCTTTTTCTTAGGGTCTTGGATTCTCATCTTTCTCTGTGAGCACATATTCTCATCTTATTTCTGTACATGGCTGCCTGAGATTAGCATGTGGCAAATCAAAGCATCCTCAAAATGAGAATTTCATAGACAGGGTTTATATAGCTTAACAGGTCAATCTTGCATAACTAAGTGACTCAGCATTGTTCTGTCTCCAGTATGAACTCCCTAGAAAAAGAATTGAATTGTGCTTTGCCCTCTACACAACTGGCAGAGCCTATGGTGATGGTATATTTGTGTTGCGAGGGAGAAGGCTGTTTCACAACACAGAGTAAAATGGAATGTAAGGCTGACTTTGTGTCCTTTCTGAAGGAATGGAAAGGAATAAACATATAGGAAAAGTCTCTAGCATTAGCACGCGAAATAACTAACTCCTTCAGAAGATGTTAGTTCTTTAGATAAAATAATAGAAAATCCCTACCGATTTATTAAAAATCCACTTCAAAATTATATAAACTTTTGCTTCAATGGTTTTAATAATTGTTTTCATGAGGCATCTGGGAGTTTGATCAAAAATGAAAATGTTATTACATCTACATGAGCAAGCCATATATAATGCCTAAATGGCAGTTTTAGTTGGTTGCCCTCAAAAATAACATTATATTCCACCTAGATAAGTTTATTGGTTTCAGAATGAGATAAATGGGCCTACCTTTGAAACATTTTTAAATACAACTGCATACTTAACATATCAAAAGTTTGCAGGATATATTTTTTGTGAATTTGCTCTATCTAAACTATAAAGAAATATTAAAACATTGTTTTTTATATAATGTATAACATCAGGATAAAAATATGTCATTTTAAAATAAACTCTTAATGCCATTATAATATGCTTGTGTAGAAAAGAAGTTATCCAGAAAACACAGGGACTTGCTGTCTGCCCTAGGTCGACAGGCACAGATCTTGATTTATTTTCCCTGAACTCCTGTGTCCAGAAGTTTCATAATAGCTAAAAAGAAACATAGAGGAAGCCTCTGAAAAAAATGATTCTGGGGCCACAGGTTGTCACTACATATTCCCTAGGAGTTCATAGGTCTGTTATCTGGCAATATAGAGGGCACTGACAAATTATGTTCCATAAAGAAATCATGCAATGAAGAAAAATCAATGTATGTTATTGTAATTTTAGTAATGTTCTTAAAGATTCATGAAGTAAATATCTGAGTCAAGTGATTAAGTATTAAACTGACTACAAAGCACATTGAATACTGATCCTGTTCACTTTTTAAAAATTCAGCTTAATATGGAAAAGGAATGTAAGAACTCTATTGTATAAACTATTTTAGTAGTTCTTATGTGTGGTTCTCACTGTCTATTGTTCTCATTATAAGTAGTAATGGTTACCATATAATCCAGTTTTATATTAAGAACTGGTAATGGGAAGACCTAGGCATGCCCACTTTTCCTTTGTGGGAGAGGTTAGGAGGCTGAGTAAATGATCAAGAGTAATATAAAACAGATTTAGACGAGTCTGGAAACCAGGATAATTTGTTGTGTTCATCATCAATACTCTTCCAAATTAGATGGGTATGAGTTTGAATTTGGCACTGGGTTGGAGAAGTTTAATGAATTACAATTTCATATTGGTTTTTAACAATATAAACTTTATTAAGAAAAGCACTTTTAGTGCTTTTAAAAGAAGATACATCTTTTTACCAATTTCTAGATATGAGAGGAAAAACAAAACTGTGTATGAAAGAGACTAAGAATCAAGCTGGGATATAAAGGAAAGGGAGGTCAGCTAATAGCCTTGATTAAACTTCACTTAGATGAAAAGAGTGTGGTATAGAGTTTTTCCAACTATTTGACGCTTAATCTAACGTTTGAAAATATGCTAAGTTTGAAATTGCCAATGTGGGTTGCATAAGATGAAGGTTGCTTTGTAAAACCACTTGCTCTGAGCCTGGTTGAGTAAAAGACTTTTCTCCCATTTTCTTTGAATTTCCCATGCATGGTCCTACATTCCATGCATTTTTCAATTTTGGATATTATCTCCTTTAACAATCCTGTCATTCCAACCTACTAGGCAGCTTTGCTCCACAAGGATATTTGGGAATCACATAATGTTCATCTTGAGGACTATTGTCCAATAGTTTGATTACATGGTCAGATGGTTGCTTCCACATCTTTATTCCAGCACATGAGAAGCAGAAAATGGTTAAAGATGTTAAGTTGAAGCTATAAATGTGCCATAGCATGGAACATACCCACTCACACTCTTGGCCCAAACATAAGGCCCACGTGCAGACTTAGCCTGAAAGTAAACTGAGGAAATGCAGGTTTTAGGTGGTCGGCCAAATGTCTAGATAAAAGTCTATTTCTATGAAAGAAGGGGAAAATAAATTTAGGACAGACAATTGGTTTTCCTCTATTACCTTCTACTCAGGTTGGCTCATGAGCCCTCTGTCAGTGGATTTTTTTTTCTTTAAGTAGGCTCCACCCCAGCATGGAAACCAACATGGGCTCTGAACTCAAAACCCCGAGATCAAGACCTGAGTGAGACCAAGAGTCTGATGCTTAATCTTGAGCTACCCAGACACCCCATTGTGGTGTTCTTTCTTTACATGTTTCCTGACCTTACTCTCACACCTGACTTTACTTTCACTATTCTGTTACTGTGTTCCCTACTCATCTTTCCTTTTCCCCTTATTTTCTGATCTCACTCCCCAGTTTTGCTCTCAGCTCTTTTAGCTCAAAATCAGTTTTATATCCTGTGCAGAAATGTGTAAATGGGAAGGTCCCAATTAAGGTCCAAATAAATGATTGTAGGAATTCAGAGAGGAGGACTGTCTATAGTTAAGTACATTGAACAGGTTATGCACAGTTCATTTGATTTGGGTGTTGAGGGTTAAATAATGTTTAGGAGTTCTACGTGAAAAGAAAGGATGGTTTTGGTTGCAAAGGACAATATATTAAAAAAATGCCATTGTTGGGGCACCTGGATGGCTCAGTGGGTTAATCCTCTGCCTTTGGCTAGGGTCATGATCTCAGGGTCCTGGGATCAATCCCTGCATTGGGCTCTCTGCTTATCGGGGAGTCTGCTTCTCCCTCTCAATGTCTGCCTGCCTCTCTGCCTACTTGTGATCTGTCTGACAGATAAATAATTAAAATCTTTTAAAAAATAAAAAAATAATAAAAAATGCCATTATTAAAAGTTCAGGGCTTCTACAGTAAAGTTAAAATAATGCAGTTTGGGGGACGCCTGGGTGGCTCAGTTGGTTAAGCAGCTGCCTTCGGCTCAGGTCATGATCCCAGCGTCCTGGGATCGAGTCCCGCATCGGGCTCCTTGCTCGGCAGGGAGCCTGCTCCTCCCTCTGCCTCTGCCTGCCTCTCTGTCTGCCTGTGCTCTCTCTCTCTCTAATAAATAAATAAATAAAATCTTAAAAAAAAAAAATAATGCAGTTTGGTTGAACTCTCGGGCATTCAATAAGTTTTTGTGTTGAGTATATTCTTGCTTTGGTTGCTTGAATTCATTTTTGATCAAAACACCCCAAAATAGCTGTCCATGTGAATCTAATATACTACTAGAGGGTAAAAGATATTTAATTTAAAAATGTGTGAAATAGGTAAATTATATAGTAGATTAGGAGGCATGGCAGACCATGCCTATCTATCATCTATCTAACTATCTATCTATCTATTATCATCTATCTATCATCAGTCTATCATCTCTGTATAGATATAGTTGTATGTATTTGCGAACATTAATTAGATTATTCATTTAGGAAATTGAAATGGTCATCCATAAAACTGATGTTTTCTTCACTCTGTTAGGATTTATAGTGAAGAAAGGACTATATACATATTAATATTAATATGTGCATATATATGCATACAAATATAAATATAAATACATATATGTAATTTTACTTATTATTATTTTACTGAGTAGTTACTATTGACAAGCACTGATCCAAACACTTTCTGTTGAATTCGTTCATTTATTTACTAATGTAATTTACTGACCAAGTTACTGTTATTTTTAGCCCCATTTTTCTGATGAGAAAATCAAAGCATTTGTTTGGAAATTGCGGATTCCTTATATCGGTACTTTTGTTTTTGTTTTTCTTATTTATATATTTATTATTTATTTTTATTGAAGTATAATTGACATCATATTATATTAGTTTCAGGTGTACAACATAATTATTTAATATTTGTATATATAGCAAGAGGCTAGTTAACATCCCTCACTGCACAGTTACATTTTTTTCTTACAATGAGGACTTTTAAGATATACTTTCTCAGCAACTATCAAATATGCGTTACAGTATTATTAGCTACAGCCATGTTGTATGTTACATCCCAGTGATTTAATTATCTGGTAACTAGAAGTTTGTACCTTTTGACCTCCATCACCTTTTTCTCCTACCCCCCAGTCTCTACCTCTAGCCCCCACCAATCTACTCCCTGTATCTATGAGCTTGGTTTGATTTTTGTTGTTTTAAAATTCCACATCTAAGTTAGATCATATGGTATTTGTCCTTGTCTAGGTAATTTTACTTAGCATAATGTCCTCAAGGTCCTAGGTATTAAGCAAATAACTGAAGTGAAAATTTCTTCTTTCTTCCGTAAATCACAGATTGCTATGAAAGGGACTGCCCAAACAATTTTGGTGTAAAGGAAGACATTACAATCTCAAGAATAGTTAGTTGAGAGTCCTGAAAGTAAGGATGGTAAGTGATTTTCAAGAACTGAAAGAAATCCACAGTGTGTAAAATAGGGAGAAGGAAAAGAGAGGCACACTCCAATTGCAGAGGCAGCAAAGCCAAGAAATCTGCAGTTCTTTACATTCAGGCTAAATAGTAGAACCAATAAAAATCATTAACAAAGTGGACCGAGAATAGGGAAGAGATAAGCCAAGGGTTTTTACCAATATTTCCACTTTGAAATTGAAAGACATCGTCATGGGGGAGACTACAGGTGGCAAAGTTTTGAAGGGAAGACTCAGAGCTTGTTTTTTGACACACTGAGGCTTTTATCAATCCGCCAAGTGGGAGGTCTCGATTATGATTTACGTATAGCAGTCTACAATTAAGGTTTGAGGACTGTATTGGAGATATACATTTGGAAATTTCAATGCTTAATTGATAAACTTATGAGATACGATGAGATTACCAAAAGAAATAAATATAGAAGAGGTATATATAGAGTTATGTTGAGAAAAATGTGACCATGAACTTGGCCAGTGTAAGTTCCCATCAGAGGTCTAACCATTCCAGACCATTTGTGAAGCTTTCATACTGGCTATTTGATTTGGGGCTTGGGGACTTGGGTTTATGTAAAAGGAATTGTACTCTGTATACTGAAGTGCAGTTCGTTTTGGTCTGTAAATGAGATGATGAGGAAAGCTTTCTTTTTCAGTATGTATAATTCTATAGGATTACTTATAACTGCTTTATCACTTTCAGTAGTGTTAATGTATCATAGTTTATTTAATCATGCTTTTATTCAGGGAATTTTCATTTTTTTTTAAAGATTTTATTTATTTATTTGACAGAGATAGAGATCACAAGTAGGCAGAGAGGCAGACAGAGAGAGAGGGAAGCAGGCTCCCTGATGAGCAGAGAGCCCGATGCGGGGCTTGATCCCAGGACCCTGGGATCATGACCCGAGCCGAAGGCAGTGGCTCAACCCACTGAGCCACTCAGGCGCCCCGGGAATTTTCAATTTTTAATATTTAGCTACACATGAGGTGAAGGCTGCTTGAACACAAAAGAAATGGTAATGATGGAGTTAATTTAAATATTACAGGTAATTCTGACTATCATCTAATTAATTTGCATATGCTTGGATGTGCATATGAATTTTCATGTGGATGGTTTATCATCTCATTGGGTTTCAATCCTATTCAATCCTATTGGTTTTCAATCCAATTCTAGCTCTGCTAATATCTTACTAATATTATGAGAATCTTGCCATCAGGATGAGTGGGATACTAATGTTCATATATAAGAGTTTCTAAGCATCACTGGGGTTCTAAATTCCAGAGCACAACTTCATTTGGTGATCAGTTGGCTGAAAAGTGTCTTAAAAGCTAAGGGAAAGTACAATTTTTGCAGGACTGGCTGAGAGATGCTATGTAAGCCTTTCAATGACAACTGCCTTGAGATTTTTCAAAGATAATGCTCTTATTATTTAATATTCGCCTCACGTGCTCTTAAAACCCAAGCCCTGAATAAGATGCCACACCACTCTCCAAGTAATGATGGGGCAAATTTCCCCAGTGTATACTATATCTCTTAGTGCACAAAAGCATCATTCTGTGGGATATATTTCTAGAAGTGGAAATGCTGTATCTAAGGGTTTACAAAGTTTTAATTTTTCTCCTACTCTCAAACAGTTCTCTGGAGGTTAGAAGAGCTTATACTCTTTCCATCATCTTATGAGAGTGCCAGTTACCCCACTCTTGATAACACAGATATTATCAATCTTTTAAATTTTTGCAAATATGGTCATTATTATTTTAACTATCCTTACTCTGGTCATTTTGAGATTGAATTACTTTTCATATAATTGCTTCATTTATGTATTTTTACATTCCAAAGCATATATTTATCTCATTTCAATTGTGCCTTAATTTTCTTTGAAATAATTTGTCATTGTCCTTTGTATTTAATCCATATGAATTGTTTATTTCATGTACTAAGGTACTTCACCAAGTCTGCATTTATTAATACTTTAAGTTGGTTACAGCATTGGTCATCATGAAGAAATCTTATTGGGGCACCTGGGTGGCTCAGTAGCTTAAGCATCTGAGTAGTGATTTCAGCTCAGGTCATGATCTCATGGGTTCCTGGGATCCAGCCCTGAGTCAGGCTCTGTACTCAGCAGGGAGCCTGCTTGAGATTCTCTCTCTGCCTGTCCTCCCACTCATGTGCTCTCTCTCCCTCCCTCTCTCTCTAAAATAAATAAATAAATCTAAACAAAACAAACCTCAGAGAGCTCTTCTTTCATGAGTGACTGTGGGTTTTGTGAAGTGTGTGTGTGTGTTTACTGCAAATATCGTTATTTATTCATTTATTTACTTACATTTGTTTATTTGAGGGGCTGGAGGGTCAGAAGGAGAGATTCTTTCAAGTGGACTCCCTGCTGAGCATGGAGTCCTGTTTGGGGCTCAATCTCAGGACTCTGAGATCATAAGCTGAGTCAAAACCAAGAATTGACACTTGACTGACTGAGCCACCCAGGTGCCCCTATTTATTTATTTTTGATTCTGTATCTTACTTAGTGGCCTGCTAGGTCTGTGAAATGAGTTTTGGGGTTTTCCAATATTTTCTGCACAAGTCACAGTTTTAAACACATAAGAATTATCTATTCTTGAAATCTTGATAGCAATACCATTTTTTTTTAAGATTTTATTTATCTATTTGACAGACAGAGATCACAAGTAGGCAGAGAGGCAGGCAGAGAGAGAGGAGGAAGCAGGCTCCCCGCTGAGCAGAGAGCCTGATGCGGGGCTCGATCCCAGGACCCTGAGATCATGACCCGAGCTAAAGGTAGAGGCTTTAACCCACTGAGCCACCCAGGTGCCCCAGCAATACCATTAACACCATGTGGGAAGGGTGAGTTTAGATGTCCTTATTGATTGGTTCTGAGATGCCAGAATACTTTTCTTGGCCTTCCTTTGAGTTGTGTATTGTTCTAGACAATTTGCTCTTTCTCAGGGTCCTTTTCTTTTTTTTTACCTCACAGCTAGAGAGAAACACTGAGTCCCTGACATCTACACTCTGTGGTTGGCAAGAGTTTCCTAGTCCAGAGGGGCATTCCACATTTTTTTGTTTTTGCTTCTCACCTCAACTACCCAGCTTCCCTCTGAATTAGAATTTAACTATGAGAATTAACACACAAAAAAATGTTCACTTTTCTTTCTCTTTTCTGCTTCTAGAGAGATGATTAGGAGATGTACTTAAGGCGACAATATGGTGGTTAAACAGATTATACCCTGAGGCAAACTGCCAGGATATGAGTTGTGACTGTGACTCTAATTAGGTTTTCAACCCTGCAGTTACATAATGTCACTGAATCTTGATTTCCTAATCTGTTAAGGGGATAATACTCCAACCTCATTAGGTTGGTGTGAGCTTTAAATGAGTAGATACTTATAATGTTCTTAGAATAGTGCTTTCCCTTGTAGTAAGTGCTCAACAAGTATTATCTAACATTACAGTTATTTAACAGGAGAGCATAAAACTGAGTGAGGATAAATCATTTTAGCCATATAATATTTGTGGCACATATAAATCTTAGCTCTCAAACATGCTTGAAGAAATGGATAAATATTATTTTCTAATATTTAACAGCACTTTCATGTTTTTAAATTTTTAATTGAAGTATAACATATATAAATTAAAAAATCAAAGTATACATGTACAATTCAAAACACCATAACAAAGAGACCACCTGTGTAACCACAACATATCAGAAAATAGAATATTGCCAACGGCCTAGAAGCTTCTTCCTGCCTTTTCCCAATTGCTACACACTTCCTGCCTCTAACTCACAGATTTATTTTGACTTCTAAACCTGTAGCTGGGTTTTGACTATTCTTGAATTTTATTTTTTTAACTTTTAAAAATTTTTATTTATTTATGTGTGTGTGTGTGTGAGAGAGAGAGAGAGAGAAAGAGAGAGAGAGAGAGCACGCACATGAGTGGTGGGAGCAACAGAGGGAGAAGAAGACTCCTGACTGAGCAGGGATTCCGGATGAGGGAATCAATCCCAGAACCTCAGGATCATTTCCTGAGCCTAAGGCGTCCCTGTTTTTTAATTTTAAACAATGGAATCATATGGCATGTATTATTTTATGCCTGGCTTGTTTCACTCAACACTCTGTTTACCTCAGTCTTGGGTAAAGCAAGGTGATAAGTGACCCTCAACTCTCCAAAATGTGCCTCAGTTTCTACATGGGGGAAATGAGCTAGGAAGTGAGCTATTTCCACCAGCTTCTTCCGGATGATCTTCAGAATAATGTTGCAAAGATCCACTCTGACTCTTTTTTTTTTTTTTTTAGAAAGATGAGTCTTGTTAATGACAAGGTGTTTTTTTCTCCCCCTCCTCTTCCTCCTCTTCCCCCACCCCCTCCCCCTTCTTTCTCCTTCTAGTTCTTTGGCTAAGCCACACAATAAGATAATGTGTATTTGGTTAGAGGCAGACTTTCGGATATAGCAAAATTTTTTGGTAAATTTTTACCATTTCTTATTCTTATTAGATTTTGGAAGTTTCTTCTAATCCTGCAGAGCTGGATTGGCCTTTTCTGTATACTTAGGAGCTATCTGTAAAGACTTGCTTTCACTGTCCATGAATGCCAGTGGCGGAGACCAACAGTAGGGGAGATAAGGGGGTGCTCATGGCCATTGGAACGAGGTCTGCAGGCCGGTTCTTCCATGTTGTTTTGGGCAGGCTTCCTGGTGGAGTTAGGACCACAGAGATTAGTAAGATCTGTGGTCCTTTGATGAATTCTGAGTCCTGGTAACTGTGCCCCCAGGCTTTTCCAAACACTCAGCCCATGCCTATCACATTAGTGTACTGTGTGGGGTGCGTGTGCACTTGAGCGCGCGCACACACACACACACACACACGCATTGGATCTAGAGGGAAGTGTCCCATAAGTCTGAGGAATACAGGCTCTCCTTATGCTCTTATTTTTTCCTCCAGGAGAAATTCTGGCCTGAGAGGGTCTCTCTTGGACTTGAGCCATGCTGCCATAGTCAGTGTAAAGTAGGTAAAGATGAACTCTCCTTCTTATTCTCTTTAATGCATCTATTCTCAGATTTTATGCTTTAGTGATATCCCAGAACTTCCAGAACTCCCTGGAAGTCCCTCCCCTGAAGTTCTTCCTTGAACTCCTAAATTCCCACAAGGGTATTCTTGTCAATGGGTGGTTGTCAAAATCAATATTCCAAAGGGGCATGATGGTTTAGAAAAAATAATCTATTGGCCATTTTGCTAATGTCACTCTGTGAATCAGATTTTGATGTTTTAAAATTCCTTAATTGCAACTGCATATAAAATTAGTAGTTTATAGCAGCAATGTCCACAATAGCCAAGTTATGGAAAGAACCTAGATGTCCATCAACAGATGAATGGATAAAGAAGATGTGGTATATATATACGATGGAATACTATGCAGCCATCAAAAGAAATGAAATCTTACCATTTGTGACGACATGGATGGAACTAGAGCGTATTATGCTTAGCGAAATAAGTCAACTGGAGAAAGACAACTACCACATGATCTCCCTGATATGAGGAAGTGGAGATGCAACGGGGGTGGGAGTTAAGGTGGTAGGAAAAGTAAAAATGAAAGAAGATGGGATCGGGAGGGAGAAAAACCAAAAGAGACTCTTAATGTCATAAAACAAACTGAGGGGGGTGGGGGGAAGAGGGGTTGGGTGAGGGTGGTGGGGTTAAATCATATGTTTAAATAAAGCTTAAATAAAGTAAAAACAAAAAATTAGTAGTTCAAATTAGGTTATGACCTGCTCAATTGTTCTTTTACTACAGATTGTAACATTTATCATCCAAGATATCCTATCATGTCTTTCTCCTCCATTTTATATCTTAGTGAAGGTTTCCCTCCTAAACTCCACTACCAAACAGAACAAACTGGGAGTTATTTAGATCCTTTCTCTTTCTTCAGGATCCATGCCAATGTTATCTCCTAAATAGTTCATAAATGAGGTCTCTATTTTTCTTTCCTACACTTGCTGTCCAGGGTAAACCCTTAGCCTGACTTCCTTGGATTACACATTCAATCTCTTGATTCTACCCCTTTTCTCATGTTCTGACAACTTCAAACTGTTTTCTTGCCTGGGGTCAGGCTGCTTCAACCTATCATGCTGCTTAAGAGCTAAGATACGCTTTTTAAAAACTTACTGATGAAGATCCCTCTTCCTTGTGTCACCAAGCTTCAGGAAGGGGTTATAAATGTGGTTATATATTGATGTTGCCCCATCTCAGGGCCACAGCAAGGGGACCCTGAATTCTGCAGTGCCTCATTCCAGGAGAAGCTGCATGCTTACCTTAGTTCATCACGTGAGCCTGCTCATTTTCTGTTTTTACTAGAGATGCATGAATGCGGAAAGCACTAAAGCAAAATAGTGAACGTCCTTTCAGTCAATGACATATAAGAACTTTTGTGCATAGCTACACCATAGAATGCACTTGTGCAAAATTTTAAAAGCAAATCTCTTAGTCCCCAACAGACAATTTTAATGTTACTCAAGTGAACAACAGGCTTACCAAATAGTATCTTTGGGCTTAAAAAAAGACATTTCTCCTTTGCAATAGATGCAGCCCTGAGTCAGATTGCAACACTGGGGCCAATTTCACTGTGTACCCCTGAACGGTGGCCCCACCTCCCTTTCCTCATCTCTCAGTATAGATCCTGTCTTCTTTTGAAGGGTGTATATCATGTTGTTTAACAAATAATACCTTTACTCTTCCTTTCATTACTCATTTGAAAAACCCTCTTGACCCTCTCTTCTTTAACAATTTTTATTCACTCATATGCATTTAATTCAGGTGTTAAGTTTTGGAAGCTTCTTTTCTCCCATTGAATTTATTGTACACTGTTATCATGGCATTAACACACCATTATCTGTTTCTAGTATTTGTCTTTTCCAATGGACTAAAACTCCAGAAAGTTAGATTACTTCTCTTCAGAATTTTACTCCTAAGGTTCTAAGAGTAATGAAAATATACATCTGCACAGACTTGCTCACCAATGTTCTTACGGGCATTGCTCATAATAGCCAGAGGGTAAAACAACCTAATTGTCTACCATTGTTGAATGGCTAAACAAAATGTGTGATAACCATACAATAGAACAATATTCAACTATAAAATTCAACTACAAACTATGGATACATTCTACGATATGGATGAACATCAAAGGCATTATGCACAGTAAAAGAAACCATAGACGAGAAAACATATATTGTATTATTCCATTTATTTTCAATGTCTTGAGGAGTAAAATATTTAGAGATGGAAAGTAGATTGGTGATTCGCTGGAACAGGAGAGGGGAAAATAAAAAATAAATATGCATAAGGGATTTTTAGAGTGATGAAAATATCCTAAATCTGGTTTATGGTGATGGTTGCATAACTTGGTAAATTTACCATAATATCCTTGAATTATATACCTGGAAAGGATGAATTACATGATATGTGAAATATTCCTCAATAAAGTTATTTTTAAAGCTTAGATTACATCTTTATTCATCTTTGTAGTTTTAACTATAAGCCCAAGATCTGGACCACACCATTTTTTGATACCTTCATTTCTACCAAGTATTCAGCTTTCCCCTTGTTTCTATATAGTTATTTGTTTTACTTACTTATTATGTCTTCATTTATAATTAGAATATAGAAGCATTATCTGCAACTTGTAAAATTTTAGTTGATGACACTATCACTCATGACTCTAATATAATTCCATACAATGTTTTGTTTGCTATTCATTATGCATTTTGCATTTTTCCATGGTACTTTCTGCTGAAAATGAGTTGGGATAATTCCTGAAACAAAAGTTCAACAATGAAATAGAAATCTGTGAAATTGCATAACATTAGCCTTTCTTGAAAAACTTGTAAAAAAAATGTTGTTATATAGTTTTAGGAATATAGTTAAGAACTCCATTTAAGTTTGTGTTGGTCTGTTAATGCTATGATAATGTTACATTTTTTTTTTTTTTTAAAGCCACAATGGTAGTGGTTTATAACAATAAACATGTACTTTTCACTCACAGCTCTTAGGGTCAGCTGGATGGGAGTCTAGTCACTTCAAGTATCACTCTTTCTGGGACTTGGGTGAAGGGGCTGGATGTTCCAAGGGGCTGGTTCTTTTCAAAATGAATGACAGGAGACAAGAAGTGGTGCTAAACCACACAGACACATATAAAACCTCTGCTTGGATATGGCATATGTTGTACCTACAAATCAGAGGCCAAAATCAATGGTCTGAGGAAATATACTTTATCCACAGTGAAGTCACAGAAAAGGAGGGAATGGAAGGAAAACATGTGACCTGGGAAACAGAGTTCTTAACTTAAAAATGGAACACCCTCCCCTATATTTTCACAACAAGTAACAAGTTTAGAATCCCAGATTAATGGGCCATATATTGGAGACAGTGACAGCGTGAAATTGTAATTCTTAGCTCTGGCTATATATTAAAAGCACTGGGAGTGTTTTTTAAAAACAATATTGATGCTCAGGCTCAATGTAGACCAGTTTAAGCAGACTCTTTGTGGGTGGCATCAGGCACTGGTACTTCAAAATCACCTTCATTTGATCCATGCCTGTATAAGGAATGGTTGAGAACTATTGATGTAGAGAAGTGGAATATGGCAGAATATTTTTCATATTCTTAATCCACACATCTCTAATTAGGTTTCAGTATTTATTATCTTTAGCCTTAGGTCTGTTTTACTTAAAGTGTATATGAATGTTAGTTTTCCTGTTACAGAAGGAGTAGTTATTCTTTTTTTTTTTTAAGATTTTATTTATTTATTTGACTGAGAGAGATCACAAGTAGGCAGAGAGGCAGGCAGAGGGGGAGGGGGAAGCAGGCCCCCTGCTGAGCAGAGAGCCCGATGCAGGGCTGGATCCCAGGACCCTGGAATCATGACAGGAGCCCAGGAGCCGAGCCGAAGGCAAAGGCTTAACCCACTGAGCCACCAAGGTGCCCCAGGAGTAGTTATTCTTAACGTTGAGGTGGGCTTTATTCTAGTCTTGAGGCTTTATCGGGATTCTAAATTCTATTTTCATGAGGATGAGTCTGTAGAGAACAGCACATTATGAATCTCTTTGTGTGATTTTTAGTCTCCTATCTTTCTCTGTATATTCTTATAAGGGAGAGAGAATATATTTTGAGTCACAGATACATTATGATTAACTATTATGTCTTCCAGGAGGAATAGAAAACACAGTATGGTCTCAGTGTTCTATATTTGCATAGTTTTTAAAATGCATAGCTAAGTAATTGCAACATTGTTTTAGAAATGCCTAGGATATTAAATCTTTTTGGCCTCAAACATTTCAGTTACCCATAGGAGAGTCTTACTTTTACCATAAACTAAGGATCTGTTATTTGGTTTGAGTTATATTTATTGTTTTTTAAATTAGTTTTCAAATAGTTTGAATATAAAACACTATTTTATAACCTATATTTAATGAGTTAGAAACATTCCATTTACATTATCACTTTATTCATATTTATGATTTGAAATTCTTGTGTATATGTAACACGGTCATTCAGAGTATGCAATAAGAAAGGAATGAAGTCTAAACCATATCAAAGCATATTAGCAATAAAAAGGAAAGAATCAATACAAAAGAAAAGCAGAGTACATAAACTAGGATAAAGTAGTCAATAGCTGTGGATTATAGTAAACAATTGTAGGTGAGTGCAGGAAAATCCACTTGAGTTATTCGGTGATACTAAAGAGGTACAACAAATATCCACTGCAAATTTGTTTCAAGCAAAGGACAAAGGAAACCCCAAACAATGATGGTGGAGTTTAAAAGAAGATCACTGACAAAAGGAAATAATACTGAAATTATAAAAATTCTTGAAGCTATTTAGAAAATAATTTTTGGAAATAGTTTTGTTTTCAGGCCAATGTAGCGGGGAGGGGGTTTGCGGGGAGTGTCTAGGTCCTAAAACACATCACAAAGCTAAATTATATATTGCTCATTAGGTATTACTTTTGTAAGGAATTAATGTGGGTTGTTCCAGTTGTTTATTTCTGCATTAAAAAATAATCACAGAATTAGTGGATTAAAACAACAGTAATTGTTTTTTCTTTTGTGGTCCCAGAGGCTCATTAGTCTCAGCTGGGTGGTTCTTAGGGTTTTGCTTGGGTCAACCAGATGGTGATTAGGTCTGGAATGATCTCAAAGGCTCTTCTCTCATGTGCCTCCATCTGACCTGGGCTTCCTCACATCATGGTGGCTGAGTCACAAGAATAAGTCTCCCAGGAGGACCAGGCAGAAGATGTATCTCCTGCAATGACCTAGTTTTTAAAGTCATATCATGTCACTTCCTCAACAGTGCAGACATTCAAAATACAGATGTGTAGAGCCCATATCTCAAATGGGAGGAGTGTCAAGGTCACATTATAGAAACAGGTAGGATGGAATATTTGTAAATACCATCTCCTGCCAAGATCTTAAATTTCCTTTACATTTCACTTTGTTGTGGGCAATAAAATTTTACCCAGCTGTATATAATGCAAACAATCACAATTTACCCTGAACAAGAATTTTAATATGGAGGCCAAAGCTTTGAATATTTATAGGATGTGAATTAGTGCAAGTATCCCAAGAGTTTATCTCACTGTTGAAGCTATAAGATAGGTAGTCAACCGTGTCTCAGGCCTGAATATTACTCTCCTTCTCATCATCGAAATTCAGTTTTGGTCTTTTAATTCCTCTTGAATTCCAAGCTGGTCATCCACTTTATAATCTGTTTATTTGGTTATTTAGTGTTGTACAGGTAGCTTCTTATACTTTAGCGTGCTGCTCATATATCAGGGCTCCTAAGGCCAGCAAGTGGCCACCTCTTCCCTAGCTACTCTTCACTTTTTATCATCTTACCCTATTCCTTGATTTTATCTACATCCCACCCTTACCTGTGCATTAGGTGAAAATCTCAACGAAAATACCCTAGCATGTTCACGCTAGTGCCTGGCAAAGGGAAAGCTTCAGAAAGAGGTCCATGAATCAATGAATGGCTAAACTGATTTTGTGTGAATGCTTTAGGCAGCTTATTTGTGGGGGAAGGGGGGTGTGCATCTCTGCCTTTCTTAAATAGTCATAAATCGGACAACCTGCAGCTTTTGGGTATGCGCTCCTATCCTGTTATTCTGAAGCTGCACAGAAAACAAATGAAGTGTTCCACACGTTATATTACACTTCAAAAGTTTGAATACCACATCTCGTCTCATTTGTAACTTCACTTCACTTTAAAGGCCGTGTATGCTTTTAAATACTTTGAATGTGACAGGTTTCTAATCCTCTTGTCATCTTTGACACATTTCTCTGGAGGTTTTCAGTTTTCAAATGACCCTTTGAAAGCATATGCTCCCAGTAGAACATACTTCAGCTAATGTCTCACCAGCCAAGTTTATAATAGGACAGCACCTCCTTTGTTAGGGGTTCTCTATTTTTATTGTTACAGAATAAAATGTTTTGCTTCTTCCTAGGGAACATGTTTCACAAAATATCAAATGTATATTTCCATTTTTAATTGTTTAATTTTTGCCAAAGCGAGAATCAGAGGCCTTTATTTTATCAACTGTCAAGTATCAAAAATTTTAGGGCATTTTAAAGCTGCATTTAGGAACCAAGAAAACAAAAGTTATTCTAAATAGGTTACGCTGCTAAAATAAATCCAGAGGATTGACACAAAATGAGATCATGCCGTTTTCACATCTGAGATCAAAAGAAGCTTCCAAATAATTCATAAGACTTCTGCTTTAATGCCATATGGCCGACATCTTTGAAATAACCAGCCTGAACTTCCTATTTAAGAACGGTAAAGACCTTCAAAAACAGAAGAACACAACAAAACCCAAAACTGATGAACAGCTAATTATCAGAGCTACTTAAATTTGTAATTATTTGGCTTATGTGATAGGGTTAAGGCTCTCTTTTCTCCTAGCCCTATTCATATTTTGACTCAAAATTCTGTAATCTGTAGATTTGCTTTGATTTATAGCATTGATGGGAGCAGCAGCACAGCAGTCAGACTTACTTAGATTAAAATCAAAGGTTCATCCCTTGTTACCTTATTGATTTTGAGACAAGGTACTTGGCATCTTCATGCCTCAGTTTCCTTATCTGTAAAATAAGTGTAGTAATAGAATCAAATCAGAAATGCATGTAAAGTACTTAAAATACACAATGTATAAGACTCACTAAGGATCAAGCAAGTGCTCAACAAATATGGGCCACCACTAGTCATGTTCTTATAAAAGTTTGCTTAAAATTATTAAGGCATATAATTCTTCCTTCAATGTTTTCTCTATTGGCTAAGATGCCTACAGGTTTAACACCAGAATATTGAAGGTCTGTTGCTCCAGTGCTAAGAATTTGCCTTTGGGGGCATCTGGGGTTACCATCTCCACCAACATCACCACCAATATTGTGACTCAAACGCCTGATCTCTCCAGTAGACCCTTATTACTTAAGTTCATATCTGCAGACTGGCAGCTTGAGTATCAGCTGGAGTTAGTTAGAATTCAGAACTTCAGCTCTATCCAGGATCTACTAATTCAGAATTTGCATTTTAGTGAGATGCCAAGTTTATACATATGCTTACCAATATACAAGAACTGTTACACGTTTATTCAAAGACTCTAACTCCCAGCAAAAGACTGGTCAAAGGAATAAATAAGAATGTGAAGTAGGATCTTTAGAATCTACTTGTAAATCCAGGTGTGCTGGTTTGGAGTCAAAAGCAAGTGATGTACTCTGGAATTTAAAGTTTTTTCAATCTATTTTCTCTGTACATAGTTGGATATACACAGGGGGATGCAGAAGGGATTAATGGTCCAGTGTTTGGGGCTGGAAACAGAATATATCAATTGACCTCCAGCTCCAGATATAGGAAGAGGATTTGAACTGAAACCAATTAAATGGGAAATAGAAAGAAAGGACATTGAAAAGTACTGTTTGTGTTAAAAAAAAAATTGCTTGGATGTATTTCTCACAACAAATGAAATATTTTTAAAGAAATAACTGGAAAAGAGTCTGAAACACAGGCAGTAGCAAATAAATATATGTTGAAGTCAACCAAAATAGAATATAGAGAGAAGATGACAGAGAACAAGATGATCTTCCAGGCTTTAGGAAGCTCTATTTGGTGGCAACAACAGTTACAACAGGATGCCATGAGTGCTGTTTGCACAGGGCATATGAGAACTCTCATGGGCAACACATCCAACTTATATACATATGTGACAAGGAGATGTGTAAAAGACAGCAGTCCACCTGAATTTAAATGGCACAACTGCTATTTCTGCGGATGGGAAGTAAAGTAATGACATTCCAGAAAAATTAATGTAGCCTTTCCCATGAGTCATGTATGATCAGCAAGCAGCAGAAGATGCCTTTGGAGAGATAGAATCCACAGCACGGAGGTCCCTGAATGATACTCTGAAGAACTTGTGTATAATGGGGTGGGAGTAGAGGTAGTTTTAGATGACACTTTGAGAGGGCAAAATGTTGATGAGTTTTTTATTTTATATAATGATGATAAGAATATCGAACTG
>RCUC01135463.1:0-66786 GCA_003697995.1 Taxidea taxus jeffersonii
TGCAGTTATTTTATAAATTCTTAAATTATATTAATTATATATATTAACACTGCCTGTGTATTAGCATCATCACTTCCCAAATCCCACAGATGGCAGCAGCGTAGGTCCTCCTGGCGCACAGTGGTGGCAGCCACGTTTACAGGGAGCTCACCTCACTGTGCTACCTCAAGACAGCTTAATCCAAATGCCATCCACCTCTGAGGCTTACCTCAAATCCTCTCCTCCACAAAGCCTTCCCCAGTCACTTCAGCCTTCCATGCTAGCCTGAATTTTTCAACATTGTAAGCCATTCTGCATATTCCTCAGAACCTCTCTCATGCCTCACACAGTACAGAGGTTCAACTGATGTTTTTCATGAAAGAATCGCAAAGAAGGAGTGGGAGGTATGGCAGCATCTACTGACAAGGCAGAATCATAATTAGAAAAAGTCCTTAGTTCCTAAGATAATTCTCTCTCCTCGGGAACTCAGGTATTACGACTCCAAGGCAAAGCATCCCCATCCCATATTTATCCAATGATTCTCAAATATTCATGAAGCATCTACTACCTGCCAAGTACTTTGAGAGGCACGGAACTTCTACAGTGAACAAGCGCCTGTCCTCATGGAGCTTGCGCTCTAATGACAGCACAGACAAACAAAAAAAGCAGTAAGCTTTGTAGCATGTTAAAAGGTCCTAAGGGCTAAGAGAAAAACAGCCAGTAAAGGAACTGGGAACAGCATTTGGAGCTGGCCTGAATAATGGTATCTGAGCAGAGAAAGTAGGTTCCATCACCCTGAGAAAGAGCTAGAGAAAAGTTTGGGGTGAGAATAGTAGGAAATGCAGCTGGACAGGTAAAGGAGGGACTGATTATGTGGGGCCTTGAGGGTTGTAAGGACTCTGGCTTTCACCATGAAGCTGAAGGACAGCCTCTGGGGACTTGGAGCAGAGAAGTGACATGATCTTATTTGCATTTATCACCTTCTTCTTGCCTACCCACTTCCCTAAGATGCTAAGACTCAGCTGAAAACTTCTCAGACACATAAATTCCAAATACCATAAAAGGAGTTTTGTTTGTTTGTTTTTTTAACCCACTGAGCCACCCAGGCGCCCCTGTTTGTTTGTTTTTTTTTAAAGATTTTTTTATTTATTTGAGAGAGAGAGAGACTACAAGTAGGCAGAAAGGCAGGCAGAGAGAGGAGAAAGCAGGCTCCCTGCTGAGCAGAGAGCTGGATATGGGGCTCAATCTCAGGACCCTGAGACTATGACCCGAGCCAAAGGCAGAGGCTTTACCACTGAGCCACCCAGGCACCCCGACAACAGGAGTCTGATTGTTACCCACAGGAGGAGAAAGCCAACCACAGTGATGCCCAGTAAAAGTACATGGACATTTTTATCACTGACTGGCATAACTTGCCCTAGTTGATTTTTTTCATATTTATAATTCTGTGAGAGAAAACATACAACAGTAAAAAATTAAATGAATTATAAAAATTCTGAATTATATTCAAAGAGAAGAAAATTCTTATCTTCAATAAATGGCTAATAAGTCTGACTTGCTTAAATGAGGAAATGACTAATAAGTCTGACTTGCTTAAATGAGGAAAAGGAAGAGCTACAGAAGGAGATGAGATGCTGAATGCATAATGGGGTGTTCTATTCCCCCAAGAAATGATGTGCTATATGGGGATGCTAAAAGGAAAAAAGTGAGAAGGTGGCTGCCTTGTTAGACTATGTGGAAAAGAAGGGAAGGAATGATGAAGGAAAAATTTGAAACAAGCGCTGCTCTAGTAAAAACCAGAAGGATCAATTAAGAAGGTAACTTTGTCATTCTTTAGGTTCAATGGGTAATGTTGGTGTGTGCAGGTATGAGCTGCTAGAAAAGTTTTAAAACATTCAAATCAATGGCATTTCACAACAGAAGAACATTCCAGATGCACCATATTTTAAAATCTGAATGTGGTGTCTTCTTAACAGTATTAAATCTTTCACAATCTTCCTACTGTAATTCAAGGTCATTGAAATTGGGAGGACTCCACTTCCAAAATTAATTATAAAAATAATGGTCATAAGGTGCTGCTTCAGTGAGAATGTCCTATGATGAACCATAGTCTAAAAAAGTCCTTTTTTCAGATCACTGATTTTTAAAGTCATTACCACTGACACTAAGTAAATGCATTATTTTCTAAATTGAAAGCCCTTGGCCATCATTATTTGATTTATGTTTAAGGTATTTCCGTGGAAACTGAAGGAGAACAGATCCTATCTGTGTCTTACGGATTATGAAACTCAGGTCTAAAGTTTCTAGAAGATTCAGGTTTTCAAACTTCTATCCTAGTTACTTATCCATCAGATTTATCAACAACAGGGTAAAAGGCCAGTTCTATTATATATCTTTGTCCAGGAATAGAGCATTGAGAACACATAAGACTGTAAACATGTATGCTTAAAAGAACATCAGTTCTAGTTTAATAGCTGTATTGGGTATTATATAGCTAATCTAATTTGAGCTTTCAAGTAAGTACACAGGAAAAATCTGCTGCACTTAAACATTGTGCTTTGTAACCATTAGGGAGTTTATTTTCTTAAGATAATTAAACCAAAATGCATTTTTTAAAAATTATTTTTATTATTTTTTTTAAGATTTTTATTTATTTATTCGACAGACAGAGATCACAAGTAGGCAGAGAGGCAGGCAGAGAGAGAGGCAGGCTCCCCACCGAGCAGAAAGCCTGATGCGGGGCTCGATCCCAGGACCCTGGGATCATGACCTGAGCTGAAGGCAGAGGCTTTAACCTACTGAGCCACCAGGCACCCCCCCAAAATGCATTTTAAAACAGAAGGGATTTACCTTCCAGCTCATTAATTTACTGGGTCTGGCAACACTGGAAAAAAATCATTCTCATACTGTAGTCGGATTCTGCCTTGCCAATCAGGCATATTGGATGTTCCCAAAATACATTTGGATTTTCTTGAAAATTCTTCAAAACAGTTGAACTTTAATTTCTTTAAATTGTTTATAAGAATTGTAAGTAGAATAAGTAAGAGATTATAATCGTTCAAATGCTTTTAAGTTCCTTGGTTATTTGTAGCCTACCAAGTGAGCTGAAAAGCTGTTAAATCCTAAAGACACCATGAATTTAATACAGATGTTGGATATTGATATGGATATTTTCCTAGATAATTTGATAGCTATTTTAAATGACAGATTTCAAATAAACATGCTATTTGGTTTAATATTAAACTAATGATTGGTTCTTTTCTCCCCCCCCTTTAGAGTAGAAGTTTTTATGTCATTATACAGTAATACTTATAATGGCATAAAAGCATATTATTTATATATGAAGTAGTAAACTCAAATTTATCTTCCAACAAACACACAGTTGGGTCCATAAGATTGCTTCTTCACCAGTTGTCACTTCAATGATACTTACGATCCAAAGCACCATAAAACATAAAAGGATAAAGAGAAAATGTTTAATGACTAAGCCTAAGCTTCTCTAAAGTTCAGAAAGCAAATGTCTCCTCTCTCAATGGTGCATGTACAACAAAATGTTCCAAGTGCTAGAGAATAACTGGCTTAACTGGGTAAGAAAGAAAGAAAGAAAGAAAGCTGATCAGAAAGTAAGCCAACTATCACCCAAGTGTCAAGGGAAAGGGAGCTCCCCGGAAGGAGAGGAGTTCCAATTTGCTTAAGTCACTTTCTACTAACAGCCAGAGAGCAGAAGAGCAGGAGTTCAGAGCTCAAACTCCTGATCGTGAACAGCTTATGTTCAAATCCTAGTTTGCAATGAGCTAGTGGAGCTGAACGGCTATGTTCCAACTTCCACCAGGTTTACAACGTAGGTGACTGATAAACAAGTTCACATGACTACTGACAGAGCCCTAGTTTTCCAAATTAAGGTGCTTTGGAAGTACGTAGAAGGCTTGTCGAACCCATTGCTGAGCCTGCTCCCAGGAGTGTCTGATTCAGCAGGTCCAGGGTGGGGCCAAAAAACCTGGCATTCCTAGTAAATTTCCAAGTGATGGTGATGCTGCTAGTCTGGGAGCCACAGTATGAGAAAAGAGGGAAATAGAATTAGGAAAGTTTGATATTTCCTAGATACTCTAAGTGAGAAATGCCAAAAAACCCAAGAGGAAGGGAGGGTTGATCAGTCTTATTCTGTCACAAATGATCCACACCCACTAAGAGTAACTTCAGCGGAGAACAGGAAACAAAGGATGAAGAAGAATTTAGTTTATGGGACACACCTGCATGGCTCAGTGGGTTAAAGCCTCTGCCTTTGGCTCAGGTCATGGTCCCGGGGTTGTGGGATCGAGCCCCGCATCAGGCTCTCTGCTTAGCCAGGAGACTGCTCCCCCCACCCCTCTCTCTGCCTGCTTATGATCTCTGTCTGTCAAATAAATAAAATCTTAAAAAAAAAAAAAAGAGAAGAATTTAGTTTATGGATAGGGTCAAGGCAGAGGGGAGAAATGCTCTATCTGGTACTACTTTCAGTTCCTAAAGAATACTGTTTTACTGCAGAAAAAGCTTTTAACTTTGCTACTATGGGTGTCCCTTGCCTGTCAAGACTCCTTTAAAATGCTCGGAGAGTTCTTGCTTTTAATATCCCAACTGAGCACCAACTGAGGAGGAAACTTCCTGATCCAGACCAGCACCACCTCTCACTGGATTACTGTGGTAATCACCACCCAGTCTCCTGCTTCTGCTCTGGCCTCCTTGTGGTGAACTTTCTTTAACACAGAACTCGACTGAGCCACTTAAAAAGGACCCATCAGACTGTATCACTCCTGAGTTCAAACCTCTCCAATGGCTTCCCAGGCCCTGAAAGTAAAAGCCAACATCCTCCCAATGGTTTCTAAGACTTGCATGGTCTCACTCTGTGTGGGTGGCTAGCAGGTATCCAGTGAGTCCATTAAGTGAATGAATGATAAGGACTTGAAGCGTACTGTGATTACATGATAGAGGTGCCGTCCCTTTCCTTTCCCCCATGTATTTTATCCTTGAACACGCTTTCCATCTTAGTAAATCCAAGGCATCCGACTCATCTCATCTAAACTGGCCTTGGCATCAGTGTTTATTAACTACAGCTGGGAAGTGTGGGCTGGGGCCAGCATCAATACAGAACTCAATGGGGGCGGAGCCCTAATCATATCTTCAGGAAATAAGGGATAAGGGAAAAGCTGGTAGGAAGGGAATGAGGTAGGGAAGATGATGTCCAGTGCTCAATCAGGGTTATCTATCCAAGGAAATTTAGTCTCAGCAGAATTTCACGGAAACTGATTAAATCCAGTACTTCCAAACTAACTGTACTATGGGTAATACCCAAAAGATTTCTGGTCAGATAGAACCAAAGAAAGCTCCCAGAAGTTTTGGGCAGGAGTAAGGCAGAAGACAGGAAATGGTGATGGAACGGATGCCTTTGAAATAAACAAGTTTCTTTGCCAAGGTTGGGGGGCAGGGATGAATGACAAGCAAACTGCAGAATTCATATGCTTAAAAATTATTTAACATAATTCCAAATGACTTCGCATTTCAATCTACATAGTGTGTTTGGGGAAATAAAGTGATCAGGATTGGGAAGGCGGTATACCACAGAGAGAAAATGCGCTATTAACTGTGTCATCAGCTCAAAGTCAAACAGGAAATGAGTTTGTGACTACTGTATAAACATGTATTGGAAAGCACCACCCCACTCCCAATCCCAGGGCAATCCCAATCCCAATCCCAGGGCAAACGTCTCCCTCCACTGACATTAAACACCACAGGGAACTTCCCTTTATGTGGAAGGGTTTTAAAAAGGTCATTTTGACGAATTTCGTCCTCTGTGGTTAATTTCTGTAAGAGTGGAATAAAAACCTCCAAAAAATTAGGAATTAAATATTAAAACTTAAGCAGTTGGATAAAACCATTAGCTTTATTTTTCACAGCCAACCATGGAAAGATTTTCTTGTAGAGATGACTTGTTGTTGTAGAAAACTAATTTTCAATACTTCTTCTCTTCACATACCCAAATTAATTCAAGGAGACTCAAAGCACTGAATCTAACTGAAATTAAGGTGAACGCTTTCTGGTGCCTATGGTTAATTCGAGCATGTGAAGAGTTTGCCAGTTCTGGCTGAGTGGCACCAGAGCGCAGCTGAATGGGAGGTGATCTCATTTCACTTGAGAATGAAAAAGCCCTCTCATTGGCAGTAGTGGAGCATTACCAAGGTTACTCTGTATCAAATAGCGTGCAAAGATTCTAAATCAACACCAAGAGACTTCAGTGGTACCGAGAGTGATAACACAAACCTTATCCACAGTACCTTCAATGTAGCGTTTTTATGCTGCACTGAGGGCAACACAGAGGCACTCAAGTTACCCACTTTATCAGGAATTAAAACAGAATTGCTGAAACAGCAGACTAGCCATGGACACAAAAACAAAACAAAAAGCCTTTTGTTGAAACAATCGGAGTGTTTTGTTAAGACCTGGATCATTTAAATGACTGTCTTTGCTAGTCTATCTTTTGTGTGTTGCTTACCGCTTAGAAAAAAAAAAAAAAAGCAACATGTCTCTTAACCGAGTGAAAAAGCAGTGACTGTTCATTTTCTCTTGCTCTTGCATCAGACTTCTGCGACTACTTCAGCCTTACCCCGCTCAGGGCAGCTAGTATTATAAAAAATTTCCTGAGCCCTCCAATCTAACAAGAGAAGTTAAACAATCTCTTTCGCATGTCATTTCCATTCTGTTAATTCATCATTTTTGTCTTTGCTCTTCCCTTTTCTCAATAGAGAATTTGATCCATTGTTTCATCAGGTTGGGCAACTTTCCCTAAGGACAAAAATTCCAAAAGAAGTTTAATGAAATACCAAACATTTAAAAAAAAGCTTTTAATAACATATAACATGAATATTTGTCTTTGAAAAGTCAACCTAATTAAATTCACAAGCACTGGACAGGAGCACCAAATGAAGTCATTCTTCTCACCAAAGCCCCAGCAACTGAGTGGAGGGCCACATTTCTGTCAAGTATCCAGCACCAACTAATGAACAACTTTGCCATTTCTTTTGCTCCATCTCAAAATTCTTCCCAATTCTCTGTCTAGGAGACACAGGTGGAAACCTGACTTCCACCTGTGGCCCTGAGTTCACTGCCTATTGCTTCTGTATCCTCAGGGAACATCCTCCCCATTCTCCCTTTGTATCTGTGATCTTTCCCCTCCTCATGGGCTCCTTTTGTCCACAACTATGTTTGAATTGGCTTTAGTTTTTAAAACAAGTAATATTACCTCTATCTTGCCACACCTCAAAATACTGTCCCCCTTTTCTCTGTTTTGCTGACATCAATTTATTCTACTTCCTTGTTCCTCAAAAAATTTCTTGCATTATTTTTCTGCTTATAAAAATAATTCTTCTCCCATAAAATCTGGCTTCTTACATCCAAAGCCTTCCTTGACACTTCGCTTTTGAACATCACCAATGGCGGCCTAATGACCAGTTTAGTAGCCTTTCTCCAGCCTCTCTCCCCATCTGTGAGCCTCATCACCCTGCCCATCCTGACTCTCTTCTTCCCCCCAACTACTCTTTCACCAACTTCTCCTTTCCAGCCCCCTAAAGTAAAGGCTTCCAGGTTCAACCCTGCACCCTTGCCATTCTCCAACTCTTCACTCCTGCGTTCATTCCTTGTGCTGTGGCTTCGGTCCTCACCTCTCTCCCGAGTTCTAGGTGACCTTTCCAGGACCTCCACAAACACAACAGTGTTTACAGCCCAATGAAATACCGAACACAGAAAAAGAGCAGCTTTTCATAACATTACCATTTGTCTCTGAAAAGTCAACCTAATAAAGTTAAGCACCAGACTGTGTGCTGGGGTCACACAAATGACAAACAAGGTCCTGCTCCCAACGGTCTTGCTGTCAGGCATGGAGATACACAAGTAAACACAATTAGGCAGCACAGACTAAGCAGTTTAATGGAGGGCTGTAAGGTTTTGTGGGAATGTATGGGAAAGTGTAGAAGGCGTGTCCTGGAAAGTCCAGGAAAACCTCTCGGGGTTCTCAGATAACCACAGATGACTCTTCCGGGGAGATGGGCGTCGCCAGCCAGGTTTAATAGAGTATGATACAGCAGGAAGAAGGATGAGACCCAGACAGGCAGCAGAGAAAGGGAGCACAAGACAAGCTAGCATTCCAATGCAAGTACTTTATCCTTCAGGTGAAGGCACAGCTGGTAGGAGGCATGAAGCCAGGCCAACAGGGGGCAGGCAGATCATGAAGGGTCTTAGATGCTAAGGAGCTGTGTGTGAGAGGGGCTCCTAGGGAATTTCTAATAAAGGAGAGGTACGATCAGATTTATGGGTTTTTTAAAAAGATTTTATTTATTTATTAGAGAGAGAGAGAGAGCGAGTACAGGCAGACAGAGAGGCAGGCAGAGGCAGAGGGAGAAGCAGGCTCCCTGCCGAGCAAGGAGCCTGATGTCGGACTCGATCCCAGGAAGCTGGAGCCACCCAGGCATCCCTCAGATTTATGTTTTAAAGATGACACCCAGGGACAGGGGTGAGGCTCTGCAATACCACTCTCATCAGCCCTCTTATTCACAGACATCTTATCTCTCTGGAGAGCCCCGCATCACATCCTGCTCTCTGCTCAGCAGGGAGCCTGCTTCCCCCTCTCTCTCTACCTGCTTCTCTGCCTACTTGTGATCTCCCTCTCTCTCTCTGTCAAATAAATAAATTAAAAAAAATAAACAGTGATACTTCCTCTTCTCCTCCTACCTATCAATTTTACCTAAGGATTCTTCTGGAAGAACACAAATAAGGACCAGGCAAAGGAGTGCTAAATCACTAGTCCCCTTATCTTTCCCTTGTCCCTTCTAAAATCTGTGCCTTTTTTTTTTTAAGTCCACTAAAGTACTAATGACTGATTACAGTCCTAAAATATGTACCAAATGCCATTAAAATGAAACAGCAGTTATAGATACTTGACATACCCGATGTCCCCTGGCATAGCTTCCCTCCTTTTATTCTCTTATACTTGAGTTTCAATGAAATCAGGACTGACCGAAGAGAAGATTTCCAGAGCAAGGGTGAAGGACCTCCTTTAGGCATCCACAAACTAATCTGCATTCCTTAAGTGAATCGGCTAACAAAACCAAACTTGCTCCAGGCCTCTTGATTCCAGCTCCCTGTGACCTTTCTGAAAGCTGATGGCAGACATCAAAGCATTTCCTCAGGGCCCTCAGGATCTGAGATCCAAAGGGACAGGTGTGGGCTGAGCAAGAAACCGGATTTCAAATCCAGAACTCGTCATCTATCAATTGCAAAGTAGCTATAAACTAACCCCTTCACTTCCGGGAGCCTTGGTTTACTTACCCACAAAATGAAAAGGGGGTTTATTAATCAGAGGATGTGGGGGGTCCCTTCCAGCTCTAGCAATCTAGGCTCTTTCAGAGGTTGAGGGTGGGTGGGAGAAAAAGTCACCTTGCTTATGTGGACGAAAGGACCCTGAGAGCCAAGTGTCTGTGGCTGTCCTTGTCATCTGACTGATATTTCTGGTTCTGTTCCTTTCTCCCTCTTCCCAGCAGCATATCTCTGGAGCATAATGGGTAGGAAGGAAAGCATCAGCTAAATCAGGATAGCCATTTGGGAAAGAGGGCTAAGATTTACAAAATCGTATCCGTATTCTGTTGCACTTAAATTAAAATGCCCCCTTCCCTCTACAAACACTGCTTCCAATTTTAGGGACAGGTACTCTGAGATATTTGGCAAAGGTAAGTTCATTTTTTTCCCATGAACACAGATATGATGGTCTTTATTTTACAGATGCATAAACAAGGTCACATTGTCAAAGAAATAAAACTCAAAATTAAACTCAAATCAGAGATATCTAGTACATAACAGGCAGGATTTGAACCTAGATGTGACCCAGGCTCTCTTCATTAAACCTGGATTTTCCCTACTGAAAAGCAAGAACAAGAGGCTTCTAGAGTTTAGGTCTTAGTCTATTTTTTGACCAGGGTAATGGTTCTTTTGATATTTGCTTTATAATTATTTGTTACATTGTACAATGTTTAGGTATTTGTGTTCTATGTCATAGTTTTTAAAAAGTGACAGAGAAGAAAAATAATGTTTAGTAC
Organism: Taxidea taxus jeffersonii; assembly: GCA_003697995.1. Lineage (NCBI taxonomy): Eukaryota > Metazoa > Chordata > Mammalia > Carnivora > Mustelidae > Taxidea > Taxidea taxus. The sequence continues at coordinate 10,098 of RCUC01135463.1, forward strand.
AGGCGGGCAAAGCAGATATTCATCTTGAGTACGTCCGCGGCAGTGAACAGATAGATGGACCATTCCAGGGGAGAGAGCTCTTGGTCAACATCCACAAGCCCACACTTCCAAAAGCATCTCCCAAATAGTCCCGTGAGAAGTGCCACAGGACCCCCAAGAGGAGCATCTATGGCCAATACCACAGGACCCATGTGCCCAAGGCAGCCAGATAAGATAGTTAAGCCACCTCATCAAATTCAGAGAGAATCCCACAACCTTACCCAGAACGGACATATCTGTCTAAGCCAAAGGCCAACTAGGAAGCTTCCTGACATAAAAAGGTAGATGCAGTGAGCCTTAGATAAAGCCTGTATGTCACCACCTGTCAGAGGAACCCCGGTGAAACTACCTGGAAACCTTGTCCATAACTTTGAGAGGTGTACCCTTCTCCAGCATCGAACATGTTGGGGAACATACACGCACGCACAAAAAAACCTACTGTTTTTAACCAGTTGGTATAAACTGTCATTTCTTCACACTGTAAATCCTCAATTCCTATAATAAATATAACCCACTGACTGAATCAACACAGGCCAGATCCACCATTCCTCCCTGTGCTCACACTTCTAATTCTAGATCCACAGAGCAGGCTGACCTGTTAAAATATATTTCTTCAGGAAGGATAGCTGTGACTAGGGAACATTTTCGACAGAACAACAGATGCTCTGTGAACTAATTCTGGTAGGAGTGGACAAGGACACAGTAACTAAATTGTTAAACATACTGTGAGAAATTGTGATTCTCTCTATCTCTCTCCCAGGTTTGGCTTTTGGGGGATGGAGCCTTGAAAATAACATGTCTTTATTTCAGCCTTCAATATGCTCCTAACTGTTGAATGTGGTCCTACAGCTCTAAAAGAAATAAAATCTGAACACTTCATTCAGCCTAACCTAACCACCCCCATCCCTCAACTCTCCTTTTCCCATTTAATGTGGCCCTTTGACTAATGCTAAAAATTATCCACATAGATATTTAGTTAGATAAAGGTTACCTATCATCCCATCTAATTCAGATGAAGTTCATGAATGGTTCAAACAACCAGGGAGATTAAAAGGGTAGAATTCTTCTGGAAATACAGTTAAAAGATAAGTGAATTCTTTAAAAAAAAAATTTTTTTGAAGATTTTATTTATTTATTTGACAGAGAGATCACAAGCAGGCAGAGAGGCAGGCAGAGTGCTGAGCACAGAACCCAATGTGGGGCTCAATCCCAGGACCCCGAGATCATGACCTGAGCTGAAGGCAGAGGCTTTAACCCACTGAGCCACCCAGGCGCCCCAATAAGTGAATTCTTAATAGATAATGGAATCCATCTTCAGAAATTAACTACTCACTGCCAGCCAGATGTCTTGTTGAGCCAAACACCAAAATAGTATTTTTAAATCTAGGTCCATGTTTGTAATGTCACTAGCAGTAAATCATTACCTACTTCTCTCGTAACAAATCACCAAAATCAAATCATTCAGTCTAAGAGCATGGTCACCAAATTCTACCCAATTCTCCAGAGACTAGCCAACAACAGATACAAAAGCTTGCTGCCCTATTTGGACCAGAACAGAGTAGATTTGCACACAGAAGACACCTGCTCCGGGTATTCCATATGCTACATGGTGCCCACCCCCTCCTCGGTGGCAGGATGAGAGAGTGGGCAAGTGGTGGTGGTGGGGGGGGGGTTCTCCCAATGCTTTTCTTTTCCAGCCGACTGAGCTCTCTGCCTGCACTCTGCACATCATACACATCTCCACTATATCCTGTCTATTTACTTCAATCTTGACACAAAGTATCAAGTTCAGCTCTTTAAAGGACCCATGAACTTGTACTAGTTCATTTAAAAACTCTGGACATAGCCCCCCCCACCCCCCAAAGAAAACAAATGCAAGCAAACAAACAACAAAAAACTCCTGGCATAGTACAGAATTGACGCTCAAATGCTTATTAAACTGAGTCTATTATTTGTCTTTATATGCCAATTCAAACAGCTTTTTCATAAAAACATTTTTTAGTAAACCCATGTCTTCCTCACTCTACCAACTTAAGCATTTCTGCATTACTTTAGTAAGCAAATATTTACAACACATAGTTATTAATTTAACTAGTACTCATTGCACACTTCCCTTCATATTTTATGATCCTCCAGAGGACAGCTGAGCACCCCTAAACCTGGCAGAACTTACATGATGGCATTTGTTGATTACAAAAAAGCACCAACCTATTTAACATTAAAGAACAGCATTTTTTTCCTGAAAATTATGGATAAGATCACAGTAAGAAGAGAAGGAACAAAACAGATCACTCATAGTGAATTATCAGCTACCTTTCTATATATATATATTTTTAAAGATTAATTTATTTATTTGACAGAGATCACAAGTAGGCAGAGAGAGAGGAGGAACCAGGCTCCCGCAGAGCAGAGAGCCTGACGTGGGGCTCGATCCCAGGACCCTGAGATCATGACCCCAGCCGAAGGCAGCGGCTTAATCCACTGAGCCACCCAGGCGGCCCCCTTTCTATATTTTTAAGCGAAGAACATTGAGGGCAAATTAACTTAAACTGATAGCTTTATATAATCTCATACCTTCTTAGTGCCATACATTCAGGGACCGGATTTTTTCTTTTTAATCTTCACTGATACTGAGACCATAAATGCTCTGCACTTGTGTTTATTAAATCAGGTTGTGAACATGGTGTAGGGGAAGTTTGGGATGTAAAGTTTCTATGCATGTGATTAAAAGTGAATAAATGAAGAGGAAAACAACTCAGGTGCTCTTTCACATTTCATCTTCCTCAGTCACTGCTTTAAAAAGTTATTACTTATCTAAAAATCTCTTCAGGAGTATTTAAGTCCAGACTTTAAAAGTTGAGCTCCAAGAATTTTCCAAAGTTATTAACTTTATTAATAGCAAATCCCTTCGATGAAGCATTTTAGGACATGAGAGCAGCTGCTAAAGCATTGGCCTTTGCAAAAAATTCAAGTATACACAAAAGCAGTGGTGATGATATTTCACATGAGCTACTGAATAATCAAAAGGAAAATAAAATCAGAAAAATCTATATACAGATGGTCAATTTTCTCAGGGAAGAAAAGAGAAGCTCTGATCTGATACTTGCAAATACATGAAAGAGACCGTGAAGCACAATTTCCTGGAGAGCGATCAAAAAACAGCCAGGCTTGAATACTCAAACTCATACATACCTTCCTGTAACCGTTCTCTGCAAGCCAGACCATGCAGAGAGCTCTGTTGTTCCTAGCTCAGAGAGAAATGTTAACAATGGCACTGCCTCTGGGGTTTGTCCTGGGAACTGTGCCATTTAATATTCTTATTAATTATTTGAGGAAAGAAGGTGAGCTATAAGGAGAGACGCTCTTGGTCGAAATGTACTGAAGATAAATAGCAGAGAAGGGATAAAGAAGAAATTTTGGCTGGATTTAGGTATATCATGAAGGCAACAAAGGCCATACAATGCCAAGGCCATAGAGAAGAGGCCAACTAATGGAATTCTTTCCATTTAAGCTTTCAGTCACTAAATATACAGGTTAGGCAGGCTACACAAAAAATGGGACCTGGGGTGCCTGGATGGCTCAGTGGGTTAAAGCCTCTGCCTTCAGCTCAGGTCATGATCTCAGGGTCCTGGGATCAAGCCCCGCATCGGGCTCTCTGCTCAATGAGGAGCCTTTTTCCTCCTCTCTCTCTGCCTGCCTCTCTGCCTACTTGTGATCTCTGTCAAATAAATAATAAAATAAATTAAAAAACAAAAAAAAAACAAAAAGGGGGACCCAATAATCTCAGCTCTGGACAGTCCAAAGCCAAGACCATAGGATATGAGATACTGTAAGATGATACTGTAAGATATATAAGATACTATAAGATACATACTGCTTTTCTAAGCATTAGAAAAAAATCAAGGAAGAAAAATAAGGCTATCATGTAAAATGTTTATAAATAGTTCTGTTCAGAATACCAAATCTACTGTGAGTCTAGTGATAGTTCTTCCTTCTTTCTCGAAACAGAAATTCTCTGCTTTCTCTAACTCCTAATAGAACAATTTTGGGCACATTTCTTGAGAATTTTTCACACTGATTAATACTATAGAAGTATAAATTCCTTGAGACCCAAGCCCCTGCCTTTTATAGCCTGCACTTCTGCCAGAATGAAAAGAGTTCCAACAAAGGGATGTTAAAGGCATTATAACGCAGCAGTTAAGAATACGGGCTCTGTAGCCTTGGACTGTCCAAGTTTAAATCCTGGTTCTGTCATTAACTAACTTGGAGATCTTACCAAGTTTCTGATCTGTGTGTCTCTGTTTTACCACTTGTAAAATCTGCATAATAATAAACAGGATTATTGTGGGGATTAAATGATATAATAAGAGTAATGGGCTTAGAACCGAACCTGGCATGTAGACAAGTGTGTAATAAATATCAGTTGAGGTCCTCATGCTGGATTTTCTTTGAATCAGTAACAGATTTCTGGGGTACCTGGGTGGCTCAGTGGTTAAGCCTCTGCCTTCAGCTCAGGTGATGATCTCACAGTTCTGGGATCCAGCGGAATTGGGCTCTCTGCTCAGCAGGGAGCCTGCTTCCCCTTCTCTCTGCCTACTTGTGATCTCTCTCTATCATATAAATAATTAAAATCTTAAAAAGAAAGATTTCTTCTAGATTTAAGTCTTTCACAATTAGATAAGATGCAGAACACCCAGTTAAATTTCAATTTCAAATAAACAACAAAACAACAAATAGTTTTTAAGCTTTTTTTTTAAAGTGATGTCCACACCCAATGGGGGGCTGGAACTCAAGACCCTGAGATTGTCCGACTGAGCCAGTCAGCTGCCCCAATATCAAGCACTTTTTAAATAAAACCTGGGAGGTTTTATTTATTTAAAACCTGCCTGGGAGGAGAAAACTGGTAGAGGCAGCAGCATCTGGTAGAATAAGAACCTTAGCTTGCTTTTTTAAGGAAAAAGTCTCTGAATCTTAACAGACATTCCTTCCTCTTTTAAAGAACGTCTTTACCACTTTTAAGAAAAGCCCTCCTTGCTACACAGTTACACTTCTTAACATCCATAGTAATCTGAAGAAAAATGAAGCTTTTAAGATTTTATTTATTTATTTGAGAGAGAGAGAGAGAGAGAAGCAGACTCCCTGCTGAGCAGGGAGACCGACGCGGGACTCGATCCCGGGACTCCAGGATCATAACCTGAGCCGAAGGCAGTGGCCCAACCAACTGTGCCACCCAGGAGGCCCGAAGCTTTTAAACTAGATATAGGAGGATACTCTTCCTGTATTTCCTACTGCCCGCAGGGCACTCTGACCATCTGTTGACAGAACTCCAAAGCTCAAGAGGAGAGCAGTTGGGTGCTGCCCAAGTCCTGATAAACAAACCACTTTGAACTCATTCAAAGTCCATATATAGGTCCCCTTTTCACCCAACCTGAACTAAACAGAACAAACCATTAGAAAGTATTAGCTTGGGGCACCTGGGTGGCTCAGTGGGTTAAAGCCTCTGCCTTCAGCTCAGGTCATGATCCCGGGGTCCTGGGATCGAGCCCTGCATCGGGCTCTCTTCTCACCGCTCACCGGAGAGCCTGCTCCCTCCTCTCTCTCTCTGACTGCCTCTCTGCCTACTTGTAATCTCCGTCAAATGAATGAATGAATGAATGAATGAATGAATGAATGAATGAAAGTATTAGCTTTAACAAATTTGCCTTGAATACCTACAATGGTTTAAAGAAGGCAGGGGCAAAATTCTGCATGTCAGCAGGGCTTTATTTGGATTACATTAGTACTGGTGGTTTGAACATGCTAAAGAGAGTTTCCAAGCAGGGGTGGGCTCTGTGAGGATAGATTTGCATGTCTGTAAACTGGCAGGTTTCTACAGATACCAGAATCTATTAGGCATGTATTAAGCTGGAAGTATTTATGATCTCATCTAAAAAAACCAGCATACATGTGTTCATTATAAATAGAGAGCGATCATATTTGTGCTTTCAATTCTAATGGCCAGTACCCCAAGAACAGCAAGCTGGCAGGAGGCAATCTTACCCCTCAATACTGATTTGAGGTTGAGCTTGGCTTGGCGGTGCAGGTCCTCTACACAGGGTGGTCTTGTGGTGGGAAGGAACACATTCTCCTGCTGGTGCCATGGAGCAGTGTAGTGGACGGTCCACCGACTCTCTTCATCGAGGTTGGAAACCGCTGTAGAAAGAAAGGCAGCATGAATTCTGGTGTCAAAGTAAGCTCCAGTGGCTCCAATATTTTCAATCAAGATGGGTTCTGGGTGCCTAACACATCCATGGGGTAAAGGCCAAAAAAGGGGAAATTGGGAAATTCTGCATAAGGTTTAACTAGGCTCTAGGGGTTCTTCACAGTGCTTTTTCTCTTGAAGGAAAAGCTGAAACTGTCTATCATCCCCCATGATGTTTTGACAGAATTACTTCTTCAGTTACTTGCTTCCCAGCATTTTAGGCCCTCCCCTGACTCCAAAGTCAGAAAAAAATTAAGAAAACCGATAGAGACCTCCAATTCCTATTTAACTCTGCCACAATGAGTATTTATTATCCAACTGTACAATGCCTTTGCAACAGTAAATGTTAAAGATTGTCAAGAGAGAAACAAATTTCCTACCAAGAGGTGCAGACCAAATGTTTCCTCTCTAAGCATTACTTTATTTATTTTTAAAGATCTTATTTATTTATTTGTTAGAGAGAAAGAGCGCGAGCACAGGCAGACAGAGTGGTAGGCAGAGGCAGAGGGAGAAGCAGGCTCCCTGCCGAGCAAGGAGCCTGATGTGGGACTCGATCCCAGGACGCTGGGATCATGACCTGAGCCGAAGGCAGCCACCCAGGCGTCCCTCTAAAGCATTACTTTAAAACATAATTGTAATAAACTCAACTTTTAAAAAAAATTAAGCATAAACATTCACTGAAATATATTTAAATAGCATGTCTAATAGAAGTAGAAATCAATTTGTGCTACAAAACTTTCTCTGTTTCCTGCTTTCATGGAATACTTTTTTCCCAAGGAATATTATTATATTAAAATATATTTTTTAAAAAATTCCAATGCAATTGACCCCTCCCACCATAACCCAATTCAATTGAGTTTTCCCAGTACGAAAGAGTACATCAAAGGGGAAACAACAGGTAATCACGAGAGTATCCTAAATCTTCTAATTAATTTTCCTTGATCCCCCTAGGGCTTGCGATCTCTGTGTCTACTTTGTTTTTTTTCCTGAAACACAGACTGAGTTGGGAATACCAGTGGAGCCCACCATGAAGCTGCAGCATCAAATACATGCATCAACAATTTTTTACCCATTCTATATATCTGCTGCTATAAGTCAGATGTAGGGAGAGACTAGGCAATTTTAGAGGAAAACCCTCTGCTGAAGCATTTCCTGGGGGTGACAAATAAAACCAGCAGATCCTAGAATTGTGAGCCAGGGGCAAGTCTTTCCTGACTCTGACCTAGGCTACAGAGCGCACACTGAGCATACACATTTGTACAACACAGTATGTTCCTGGAACCGAGACCGTACACAGATTCTCAAAATAAAATGAATAAGCATGCATCAACTATTGAACCCTTCTATTCGAATGTATTTCGAATTCAGTACCCAGTTTCGAATTACAGTACCCAGCAGCACAGCATTAGAGCTGTTACAAAGACCAAATGAACTAATACATGTGAAGCATGATTGTGGCAGGAGTGAAATTCATCTAACGGTAACAGAGACACTGACTTTAGACCTGTACTGCTAAAGGGGAACTTGGCCTTTCTTTGCACTCCTGGGAACCTGAGTCACAGGTTGGCACTCCCCCATAACCCATTAACCCATCAACCTATCTTTTCTACAGCTACTAAATTCTGTAAGCCTCATTTCTCAAATCATCCCACCTTCTCCATAAATTGCTAAATGGGAAAATAAACATTGCAAACTAGACATCAAACTAAAACCAGAAATGTCAAAGCATGTAAATTAGGGACCTGGGAGTTCACGTAACCTCTTGTTGAAAAACTGTTTTGCATGCTGCGTGTAATTACCAATCTTAATACATAAAATCCACAAAGACCAGATATAGCCCTTATTTACGTGCCTGAGAATCTCGCATAGGACAGAACTCACCATATGTCCTCCAAAGGGCAGCCACAGTTAATTGCAATGTTTCCTGCTGATGTGTATTTATTTGGAAGACTGAACTACCACACTTCATAGCTGAAAACTAGTGAAAAGTGAAACTTCCTATTTGCCAATTACAAATCAACTCCAAGTAATGGTACTTGCGTCTGTGCAGTCCTGCCACTGGCCACACTGTACAGCTACCAGCTACCCCACTGTAAGGCTCCCATGAAAGAACAGTTGTCTCTTCTTGGAGCATCTCACTCTTGCCAGGGCAGATTTTAATCAGTCCAACCAAAGACAGCCTCCCACCGAGGGAGCAGAGGAAAATGAGTCCAGAGCGCTGTTCTTTGTTGCTTCCTCCAAGGTCTCTCTTACCAATGCTCATACCCAACCACGTTAATCTAGTTTAAATCACTGGCCCAAAAGCTCATCTGAACTAAGCCAACAGCTATGTAAAAACAAAACCATGTACTTGTAAAATTTACACTCTGCGGAGAAAGGAGAAGCACTTGGATCAAAGACATGTAAACCAAAGGTCAGCACACAATGAAGCCATGCCACAAACGCTGTGTACTTTACAGGGACTGATCGGTCTAGACAGTTTGTCCCGGAGCTCTGAAATAAGTAACAGAGTTCCGGGGAGTTCTAGAGGATCGTTCCCATCAAAAATACATGACAGATCACACACAGCCTCCCTGCACGGTAAGCCAAAGAATCAAAAAAACATATATCAAGGCAGACATAAGGTAAATACAAGGCTCCCCCGCCCATTTTTTTCAAAGGGCTTCTTTTGAGAAGCACAAAAGAAGTGAATTCACCTAAAATCCCAACCATAAATAAATAAGACATGCTAAAATCCCATAATTCTGCCTTAGAGTTATAAAAGTCAGAGGTATTTGAACAACTTAGTAGAGAATGGAGTATAACTTGTGCTACTTATGTTTTCACATTCCAATTCCATCACTCAAAAAGATGAAGTAGTACAAAACACACACACACACGGAGGGGGGGAATTACTTACTTTTTTTCTTAAAAAGTTTAATTAAAGACTTGATCTTTGCATTAATGAAGACCACCATTTCCAGGATGCGTACATAGGGCTTAGAAATTTAAATCACATTAAAAGCTCAGCCCATCAGGCAGGTGGTAAACTGTATCCTTCTGCCTCAGATTCTAACTTTTTTCCTCCAGTCTCAAATCCTTAGACATCTGCTGGGGGCTGATGTAATGTTGAGGCTGAGTTTATTGTCAGGCAGTTACAAGCCATTAACAGTCCTTGAACCTGAAAAGCTCCCACTGAAACCTAATCTTTAAGGCTGAGAGCCACAGTGACAAAGTGTACAGAAAGAAAGAGAAAGCCAATCACAGTTCTTATTTGCATGATAGCCTCATCAGTCTTTCTGCCCCGGTGCTCATTTATTCACTGTCTCTTCAACAGATTCAAAGTTTCTCCTCTCTGGAATCCGTGAAAATAGTGCAGATCTTCCTCTATGCAAGTCAAGGTGAAGCAAATGTATTTCCCATTTTCTTGAGCCTACTAGGAACATCCAGATCTGTTTACTGGAGCCCAAAAGTCTTACGGCAAGTCTGTTTTGATTCTTTGACTCTCCAGTTAATTCAGAGATTTGAACTGATTTGGGGGTGAGGGGGCAGAGCCAATCCATTGTTTCCCTGACCACGCCCCCAGGTTCTGCCTCCCACACCAAAGGAACGTTTACAAGCAGTAAAACTTTTACAACAGAATCTCCACAGAGCTCTAAGTGATGACTTGGTTGCATTTTCATGCAAATTAGTACCTCGGGTCTTCTCAGCCAGTTTTTTGTTTGTTTTGGATTGGTTTGGTTTTTGCCAGTGACTGGTCATCAGCATTACAATTGTACCCTAATGATTTAAACCTGTATTTTAAATTTAATTATCATCTAAGCACCTGGTTAAAAATTCCACACTCCAGCCTCCTCCTCTCCCCAGCCCCTACCCAAGAGGGAGAACAGTAATTCCAAACAAACATTATTTAGGTTTCTCTGGAACTTGAATATACTGTACTGGGTTCTGGTTCTTTTGTCCATTTGCAATTAACCTCCAAGAACTGGAAGAGCAAAGTGAAAGGGAAGATTCAGAAATAATAATACTCAGGCTGGCACTAGGAAAATAACTTCCAGGGTAAAGGGACAGGAACAAAATGGAAAAGAATACAGACCGGGGAATACTAAGAAAATGGATCAAGGAGAAGAATGATGCTCACACCTCTGCCCGGTTCCACTTCACGGCAGAACAGCTTTGGAGACATGTTAGACAACCTCTGGTTTCACAGCTTAGAGCCAGACTTATAAATGAATGGAAAAATGTAATAATCCACTAATTCAAAACATTTCGTTTATAGCAAAAGCTCTTAGTCAAAGAAGAAAATTTATATAAGGGGCTCCCTCTAGGGAAAGCTCTGGAATGATTCCTCCTCAAATGCTCCCCCCTCCCTTAATCTTATTTTTTGAACAACAGCAAAAGCAAAGCAAACGAAAAAAATAAAATACACACATATTATCATCTCACCATCCACATCATCGGATTTCCAATTTGTGCTCTTTCATCCTGTACATAGTTTTACTTAAAAGTAATTACATGGCCAGATGGCAAACAAGAAACGACTCAAATGAGAAATGACTCCAAAGTTAAATTATATAGCTGCTTTAAATTAGCAAGCAAAATTCCCCCTAGGAAAACAGATTTATAAGCAAGAGTGACCTCGCTCTGCTTCAAGAGCAGCGTCTCAGCCTCACTGCCAGAGAGACAAAGAGTAGCGGGCGAGCTTCTGCACAAAAGCTCTCCAATTCACAACCCCCAAGGTTTTGGAGGTTCAATGTCACTCGATATACAGGGGGTTGGAAACAGCCTGCAGCTTTTCATGTTTGCAACGGCCGCATCCACACATTCAGTCCAAAGGTAAATACTGAGCACATTCTCGGTTCCGTGCATCTCGGGTACCTCCAGGACATCCCTGCCCTCACGGGGCTCGTATGATTTCACAGTAAACGACAACTGTACCACGTGTTAGAAGGTGATAAGTGAATGGACAGAGGAAAAGTGTAAGAAGAATAAAAAAGATTGTAGGGCTAGAGAAGCGGGCCAGACAGCAGTGTTAAATAGGAGTCAGGGTAGACCTCACTGAAAAGATGAAATGTTAGTACAAACCTTAAGGAGGAGATGGCAATAAAACAAAAATCTACGGTGAATCCATTGGTTCTCATTTAAAGAGGGGATATGATCACTGGGTAGCTGGGAAGGGACAGGGGGTGGAGAGGGTTGTGGGGGGAGGGAGGGAAGACCCTTTCAGTCCACTAGCAAGTAGGAAGTCAGAGGCATGCTCTAAGCAAATGAACTGCAGTAGGAGTCACACAGGGAGGAATTTCCTTCCTCGCTTGGCATTAAGTCTGATAGTAAGTGGCCGTAGCTGCATCCAGATGACGGCACTACTTGGTTGCACAGGAGTCAGTGGTGAGGCTGGGAGTAGGGAGCAGGCTTCCATGCTGGCCTCCAGGCCACATGGTCCTCTAGACAGCATTCCATGCTGGGCCCCCCCCACCCCCCAAGTCCAGATCTTCAGATACTAGCCAAATAAATTAGGGTATTTACCACATCATGACACATCAGGTTACATTTTCAAAGAGCTTATTACTTATAAAAATTTCCCCAATAATTTCATCATCTCTTACTTTATAGCCTGCATATCAGCCTGAGAACAGGCTTATAATTTGCACTGTCTCAGTGTCATAGTTTATTTAAGAGCCAGGTTTTTATGGAAGTGTCTAGTATTTTTTTAATAGCTCCATTTATTCATTCAACAGAAAATATATAAATCCATGGTCCCTCTTCTATAATAGCAGCAGGGGAAAAGTTTAAATATCCCAGGCATGGGAAAAACATTTTTTTAGAGATTTTATTTATTCATTTGAGAGAGAGAGAGAGTGACAGAGGGAGCAGAAGCACAGGGAGAGGCAGAGGAGATGGAGAAGCAGACTCCCTCCTGAGCTGGGAGCCCTGCTGTGGGCTTCCATCCTATGACCTAGAGATCATGACCTAAGCTGAAGACAGATGCTTAACCATCTGACCCAGGTGCCCAGGGGCCTGACAGTATAGGGTAGGTTGGAGTGAAGAGCCCAACACTGGAACCATCCGACCCAGGATACTAGTCCCTTACTACAGGAGGAACCTCTCTATACCTTGGTTTTCTCATCTGTAAAATGGAGAAAATAAAAGTATTTATGTGGCAAGGTTATTATGAGAATTTAAAGAGTTATTATTGATAAAATGCTTAGAACAGTATCTGATATGTGGTAAGCATATATAGTCGTCACATAGATGAGTAAAATCTTAAGACATAGCTAAGCAGTCCTCAGCTTAATGAAGGGTCAGTCATGCTTTCACAGAAGGGGAATCAAGTTCACAGACCTCAGTCTGTTTACTTGTCTCAGAGTTAAACTATCACCTCCATGAAAGATTGCTCTAAAACTATCACTCCCAGGTACTATACACTATCTTTTCTAATGCCTAAAATTCTATTCACTTACAAAAAATTCCCAGTGATCACCAGTGCACCTCTAACTAGTACCAGTGGTCTTCGATCTCCTCTTCTAATTATCTTTAATTATATACCACTAATGACCCAGTTCTTGAGCTTTTCATCAACACTGTGTATAACACTTGCTTCTTTCCTACATCTCACTGTTCCTTCTCTGGGTTCTAACAAACTTTTTTTTTTTTTTTAAAGATTTTATTTATTTATTTGACAGAGAGAGAGAGAGAGAGATCATAAGTAGGCAAAGTGGCAGAGGGAAGCAGGCTCCCACTGAGCAGGGAGCCCAACACAGGGCTCGATCCCAGGATCCTGAGATCATGACCTGAGCCGAAGGCAGCCGCTTAACCCACTGAGCCATGCAGGTATCCCTAGTTCTAACAAACTCTTAACAAGCTTCAAAGGGCCTGTCTTTAAACATTTGTAAGGCGCTGTTTACTTATTCCCTCTTGAAACCTTAATGCTTTTACTGGAGAAAGGGCAGGAGTCAGCAAACTAAGGCCCTTTGGCCAAAACTAGCTGACCCCTTTTTAAATAGTTGAAAAAAAATTAAAGAATATTACTTCATGATGTGAAAATTCTATGAAATTTCAATTCTGGTGTCCAACAATGAAGTTGTAATGGAACACCACTACCCCATTAGTTTATCTATTGTCTGTGGCTGCTCTCAGGCTGCGTTCAGCACGGACTGTATGGCCTGTAAAACTGAAGCTATTTTCTATCTGGACCTTTAGGGAAAAAGACTGATGATCCATATATTATGCTACTGCCTTTAAATACTCTGCTCAATCTTCCTCTCACACTATTGTCTTTCATTTGTCTGTCCTCCAGACCCCATATTGCTAACTTCTACTTAAACTTCACATTATCTCATGCTGGACATCTAATTTAAGCTAATCTGCTTTCCCCCAAACCCTAACTGGTTATCAAGAACTTCTTCATTTCTATGAGGACTATTATAGTCAATTTTTCAATGAGCCAGACAGGTAGATTTCATCTTCAGTCAAAAATGAGAAAACTGGGACGCCTGGGTGGCTCAGTTGGTTAAGCAGCTGCCTTCGGCTCAGGTCATGATCCCAGCGTCCTGGGATCGAGTCCCACATCGGGCTCCTTGCTCAGCAGGGAGCCTGCTTCTTCCTCTGCCTCTGCCTGCCTCTCTGTCTGCCTGTGCTCGCTCTCTCTCTCTAACAAATAAATAAATAAAATCTTTAAAAAAAAAAAATGAGAAAACTGAGATCTAGAAGCTAATGCAATGTAGGAGCTAAGATGAGAATCTGGGTGTCCTGCTTTCTCTTTCATTAGCACATATTAAAAGCTGGGAAAAGATATCTTTAGTTAGTATACTCAAGTCAATGTACCTTACAAGAAAGTCCTTATTAGACACATAAATAATAAAAATATTTGAGAATCACTGTTCTTTAAAAATGCTGTCAAAAGTTGTACAGAAAAATATGCTCATCACTTAAACAATCCTGGTGGCTTATCCTCCTTGAGAATTCTATTACCACTACTATTGCATAAATATTTGCATCCTTATAAAGTTCCAACATTTCTGCTTAGTCTTTCAGTGAAATGAAATCTTAATTCTGACCACCATTTAAAATTTTTCTCTGATTATTTCTACAGTGATCGGATTACTTTCCAGGAGTAGGTATACAACATATTAGCAAAGAGTTATAGAAATATTTTGCAAAGTAATACACAGTCTAAAAATTTTACCTGTAACTGTGCATTTGCATTGAGCCACTCATAAATTTTCACAGAGAACTTATTAACTGCCCCTTGGTCCACAACCGATATCCGGGTTAAAAGTAAATCAAACTTGGTTCCTGACCTTAGGAAGGTCAGAGTCCAATGGGGCAACACACCCAAAGAGATAAGAATAATAAAGTAATGAACAAGCACAGGGAGAGAGATAAGACTATGATGTTAATGGAAAAGATGGCAAAGGGCACCCAGCCCAGTTGGAGTACAAGTGGAAGAGGGAACTCTCAGATAAAACAGTCATGGTCACAGGGAGGTTCCAGATAAGCTTATAGGGGGGTGATGTGGGGAAAGGCGGCTAGGGAGGTGGAGAGAGGCAGGGCCAGACCCCGAAGGACCTTTCTTCCCATAAGGGGGTGGGTTTTCATTAGTGGGCCCGGCAGTCACTGATGGAGTTGAAAAGGGAAAGCTGTAAGTCCAGTGTCACATTTCAAAGAGATCACTAGTGCCCAGTGAGCAATGGACGTGAATGGACTGGACCACGGGCAGAAAGAGAAGCTGGGCGCAGGTGTAGCAATGTGTGCCCGAGGTGAGGAGGCCCAAATCAGTGCTCACTCAGGGCCATTTTTCTACAACTACCTTGGTCTTAACAGCCTGTATCTAAGTCTGTAACTTCAGGAACCATTATACACTTAAAGGATAAAAATTTATAATTAAGCCCTGGCTGTTTAATAAATGACTCTGTTAACACCCATATCTCCGTCTCAAGTACAGCCTTAAAGTACAACCTCATTACTTTTACTAAGGACAAATGAGGGGCGCCTGGGTGGCTCAGTGGGTTAAAGCCTCTGCCTTCCGGCTCAGGTCCTGATCCCAGGGTCCTGGGATGGAGCCCTGCATTGGGCTCTCTGCTCGGCGGGGAGCCTGCTTCCCCTTCTGTCTCTGCCTGCCTCTCTGCCTACTTGTAATCTCTGTCTGTCAAATAAATAAAATCTTAAAAAAAAAAAAAAAGATATGTTTAAACCTGAGAGTTTCTTAAGAGCAGCGCTGTTTTAAGTCTCTCAGCGCTCACAGAAAAGGCTTCTAGCCCCCTTGAATTCTTCCCCCACCACGTCCCCATCTCCACTTAAACAAAAGTTCAGGCCCTCCCCTGTGCATTCAGTGAGTTTGTGGCATTAAAAGTCTTCATATTGAATACAAAAAACTTTCACAAACATTAAACAGTACTTACTGAAGAGGAACATTTTCAAATACTGTCCAGAAGAGTTATACTCAGGTGTGACGCCATGTAGTATATACATTTTGAATCATACAAAATTTGAATCCTTGATCAACTGAAAAGGGGATAAATAATCAGTAAAGCTCATGGTGGTTTTCTAAGTTGGAAGGGAGGTAAGGGAAAGAAAAATGAGGGTTATATGGGGTTCCGGTCAGGGCAATATACCAAAAGATAATTTTAAGTTCCTCTCAAAGGAATTTTTACCTCTTTAAAGCATGAGAATTCTTAGCCCAACCTTATCTATAAACAGGACTTTTACTGACTGTTGATTGTTTTAGGCTACTTTTAAAAATCAAGCTTAACATCTGAAATAAAAGATTGTACATTGGGACGCCTGGGTGGCTCAGTTGGTTAAGCAGCTGCCTTTGGCCCAGGTCATGATCCCAGCATCATCATGGGATCGAGTCCCACATTGGGCTCCTTGCTTGGCAGGGAGCCTGCTTCTTTCTCCCTCTGCCTCTGCCTGCCTCTCTGTCTGCCTGTGCTAGCGCGCTCTCTCTAACTAATAAATAAATAAAATCTTAAAAAAAAAAAAGATTGTACATGACTAAGTTAATTTAGGTATCCTAGTTATCTTTACACATGGTTAGAATACTTGAAATACAATTTTTAAATCCACAGACACACCCAAGCATTCTTGTACTTAAGTCTTAGACGCAGAACACTGGAAAACATCACAGCAGAAAGTACCCAATACAAGGCTCCTGGGCCTATAAAATAAAGTGTACATTTAATAGTAAGAGATTTTAGAAATATTTACAGATGCCTGGGTGGCTCAGCCAGTTAAGCAACTGCCTTCAATTCAGGTCATGATCTCAAGGTCCTGGAAACAAACCCCACATCAGCTCCCTGCTCTGCGGGGAGTCTGCTTCTCCCTCTGCCTGCTTCCCCTGCTTGTGCTCTCCCTCTCTCTCTGAAATAAATAAATAAATAAATAAATAAATAAATAAAATCTTTTAAAAATTAACAAACAACATAATCTACCTAAACATTCATAGTAGTGCTGTAGTAATAAACTTATAGATAGCTTAGTCCTATCCTCCCGTTTCTTAAGAAACAAAGTCTTCCCACAACTCTAACTTTTGGAGGCAAGAATTGTGCTTCTTGTTTCTATAAACACTTTTCACACTGAGGGCAATTACATATGGTCTATAATTTTTATCTATCAAAGTATCAATTATTACTTAAGTTGCAAAGCAAATAACACAGCAGATTAATTGATAACAATCAATAAATAAAAGAGTAACTTTAAAAAATAGGGCTGTCAGATAAAATACAGGATGCCGAGACATAAAATTGAATTTCAGGGAGATAAAATTTCACAATGAAAGGACTTTAAAAAAAATCTACAGTTGACACAATTGTAATTTATGATATTAAAAAAAACAGCTGTAAGGATTTAACACAGAAATAAAAAATATACTTTATATTATTCAAGACAAACTGAATTGACTACAACTTCTGGCTGTTAGGTGTTTATTTGATTAGAAACAACGCAAAAAGGTGAGTTGGTTATATGTGACTAAAGGATCTCTCTCTTATTTTTTCACATCAGGCATTTTTCTCCAAATTTCTACTAAATCCTCTCTCAACAGTCTAAGACCTTATGCATTCAAAACTTCTTTGATTCACTTGTCAATTTTATGTTCCATTACTGCAGAGCTGTCATATAAGAGGAATATTAGAGCAACTACATAGAAAAAGGACCAGCCTGCCTTCCCCGTAATCCCGCAGATGCTAATAGGACAATACATGTGGCCCCTGATGTGGCAAAAATACCAAGGAGAAGCATCACCTACAGTAAAATCAGGTTAAACACTGCTGACTAAATTTTTCCAGTTTACAGGGAATATAAGAGCTAGAGGAAAAAATGAAAACCATCAAACTAAATGTGGAATATTTTGCTGGCCTCTCTGGTAAGTCAAATAATAATAATAACAATAACAAAACAACAATAGTAATAATAAGGAATGTGCCAAATTAAAGGAGATTTGAGGGCCATCACAATGAGGTCCATATCCTGGATACGATACTAGTTTTAGATAAACCAGCTATAAAAGAAAGGCCGTTTACCAACAAGTGGGGAAATTTCAGTTATATCCCAGGTGTGATTTTGATCTTGTGCTTTCTACGGTTGCCCAAGGAGATTAAATACACACACACAGACACAGACACACACACATTTACAAGGTAATGTTGTAGAAATACTTTCCCAGAATGAAAACACGTGTCTGATGATAGACACTCATGAAGAATTATATTAATTGTCCCTTGAGTTATTTCATGAAGGCATGTTAAAAATCCCCAGTGTTCTAGAACTTCAGTGGTACAAAGATCTTTTTTTCCTTCTGCTTCTGAATTAATCTTTAATGATGAATCATATGGCATACTGAAAACAAGACCGATGGAAATCTCTCCATCAATATGAAGTGGCTGGTGTAGAACGGGAGACCTCAGTGAAGGGAGGTGGTTGGTGTAGAAAGGGAAACCTTAGGAGATGATAATGTATCAGTCCTTTAGAAGGAACCTGATCTGGCATCCACTTGACCAGTTAATTCTGATGCTAGAAAATACCCTTTACCCTGCATGTGCTGAAGCTAAAGGCTTCTGCTGTGGATCCTAGTCAATAATTTAGTCTAAGACCATTGCTACCATCTGCTCAGCCAATTTTAAAACGTCTGCTATCACTGTGACTAGTTTAGTCAAGCCACAATATTCATGTGACAAATGCTGAACAAATAAAAGGCGAGGCAGACAGAAAACATGCTATGAAAAAAAGAAACCCCAATCAAAAGTCCAAAACACAAAGGGAGTCCTGCTGACACAGCATGTGACATTCAGTTCTGCCTGCAGGGCTGGAAGGAAGCAATGTCTAATGCAGGGCATGGGACAGTCTGAGACTGGAAATGCAGGGCACGAGGTGGGACTGATGGTGGAGAGCTCTGTGAAGGGAACGGGCGGTGAGGTTGGAAGTCCCCGTGAGCAGGGATAGGGCAAGGGCAAGTTGAAAAAGGGAGATTTCCTATTTTCCTAGACAGAGACGAAGACCCTCCCAAAGAGCATCCCATTCACTCCTTTTTGTTTTACAAACTAAGTGACCTGCAGCGCATCACGTAGCTATCCAGCACCCAAGCTAACCCTCCATCTTGGGCTCCTGTGCTGCCTCTACCTTAAATGGGAAAAGCTGGGGGGGGGGGCAGGGCTGCAAATGTCCACACTCATTTCTGCTTCTATGCCGCTGCACTTGTCAGTCTTCCACCCGAAATTCTCAATGCCTGACTTAGCCTGACTTGGCATGCCCCTGTTTGTTTTCAAATTAAACTTCAAATATTAACCTTAAGAGGCATTCCTTGACAGAGCTTTAGTAACTCTTTATTTCAAAAATATATGCCATTTTGCTTCAAGGAGAACTTCCTCAAAAGGGAAATATGTCTGTCTCACAGAAAGAGAACGAATAATTTCATTAACTGTAAGCCTCTTAGGCTTGTACCAATTACTCATGAAATGTTGTATAGCTCTAATCTGTCTACCCACGTTAGTACTGATTCATCTAATTCATTCTACTCAGCCTACATTGGGAATATAAAGGCTCATTCAGGAGAGAAATAATGTATATGAGTAGAGCTACATATCAATTAGTTCAATTCTCAATTTAACTCACTTCACCTTTCCTAATTCAATCATTCAAAACACAGAATGCATATTAGGGGTCTATCACATCTTAGAGACTAATTTTCTTTGCTATTTAAATTTACCATAATTATATCTTTTTATAATAAAAATAACTTAAAGGGAAATGAACCTTAAATTTGAAAAGAAAAAAAAAATCAATTTCAACCTTTCTTTTAAAATCTTCAGGGAAAAAGAAAAAAAAAACCTCATTGTAGAATGAAAAGCCAAAGTATAATGTGATGATCTAAGAGATCTAATTTAAGAATCATGTGATTAGCTAAAGTGCTTTATACTCTGGGCTCTCTTGTACTTTTTAAAATTGGACAAAGGGGTACATCCTAATGAAGACTCCATGGGGGGAGATTTGGGGAGTGGCTGATGAAATAAAGTAGAAGGTCGCCCCCTGCAGGGGGACTGGTAGCCAGTAAAACATTCGCACAGGAAAATGATCCTGGCTACTTACTGTCTCTTGATGGAAGAGCTTGGGAGAAACGCCTCTGATTTAACAGGTCTCAAAAGAATGTTCCCATCTCCCTCCAATGAAGGAAGACCCACACTCCATAATCTCTGTGAATTTTCATAAACTGCCTAGCATCTGCAACCAAGCGTGGATTAAGGAAGTGTCCGTGAATGATGTGAAACATTTCTGAATCTATCAGGGGACAGCTACATTTAATGGAAAAACAGTGAAGAAAAAAGAGGTCCACATCACTTTACAACCAAAATATACACTCTTGCCAAACAGAAATCCAAACAAGAGTGTTTCCATGTAGAGAGACAAGGATTCTGAAGCCAGATTGTCCACAAAGAAAAATACTTTCTTTAAAATGACTGAAGGAAAAGTGTATTTCTCATTGCTTAAATTAGTTACAATTAATGATCAGTATGTATAGAGATTAAGAGAAAAGAATCATTTGGACTTCTCATTTTCTAAGCAGTGGAACCATCTCACAAACTGTTCCGTTTTTCTTCCCTCTACTTCCCGTGGTTGCTTATATTGTTTCACATACGGTTAAGATGAGCGCTACAATTAATAAACTGGTGTGACCAACTGCTTTTGTCAAGAGGCCAGCTGGTCCACATGCAAAATGATAATCAGATAAATTAAGATAGACTGCTCTGGCTTGCTGAGAAACTGACAGCAACATTAAATACCTAACTGTATTTGGTTTTCTAGCAATGGTAAAGGTTGACCTAGGCAAGGACAACATTTATCTCATTAGGGTTGGCTTTAAAAAAAAAAATTACAGTGTCCTCAACTACTGGATAGACAGCAGTAGAATTCTTCAAACGGAGAAAGCCCAGCTCGGTATGAAGCAAGAGGGCTACGAAGAATCTGTAATTATGCTGGAGATGGCATAGCGGGAGCAAAGGAAGGTCAGCCAGGCATAAAATGATATTCAGAATGAGTCTAGGGAGTACAGAACTTTCATTAAAGTCAAGCAAAGCCTTTTTTGACACGAATAAACCTTCCTCTAAGCTCAACGTTTCATGTTATTTCACTGGTTTTTCTTGTCAATTGCAAGAGATAAGGATAATTTTAATGAGCAAACAACAAATGAGAGCGAGAGACAAGAGTAAAAACATCAATTATTACAGGGGGACATATCTTCAATGTCTCTAAATTCTAGTAACCTACTGTTTCTAAAGCCAGGAGTTCCTGGTGCGGGTTTCTGTCCCAACACGGCAGAAGTGCACCCCACCCACAGGACCTGATGGCGGTACAATTAGGGCACAGCTGGACGGATGGGAGGCGTGTTGATTGCAGAGTCCACATAATTAGGCCCTCACAGAATCTGAGAAAATTCAAATGGTAATCAAAACAAGAATGCTGATGTTAGGTAATGGCTGGCCACTGACTTTGTTAAACGGTATGCTTAGCTCCTCCCCCTCAGTATCAGCAAGGTTGGAAACAGCAGAAAAATCATGGAATTCTTCACATCATAGCAGATACAATCTAACAGGAAGGATTGAGATTAGCAGTTTTTCTCATGCACTCCAACAGTAGCCTCAACATGCAGTCAAAAGTAGCAAGCTTGGAACCGTAAAGTACAGAGAGTTTGTAGTTTCATACACTGTTTTTATTTATTTATTTAGTGCTTTTTTCACTAAGGAAAAAAGGCAGAAGGGAGTAGAAAGCACTATAAAAATATACCATAATAAAGACATGCAGTGTTTTCCTGAACCAAAGTAAAAAGAAAAGTAAGATATCTGGGGAGAAAACAACGCAGGGAGGTTCTTACAATGCCAAATAATTTCCCCAAACCTCTGTCACATTGTACAGCAGCTCTCAGAAGACTCAGTTCAACCGATTTTTATCCCTTTATCTGAAACGCCCATCTCTTTGTGCATAGCAGTCCATATAAATCATTATGTTATAAAACACGTTTAAACAGGGCTGCCACAATCAATTTTCATTAGCGAACCATATTTAAAACCAAGTAAACATCTCGGCTCTCAAAGGCAGTCTTAAAGCAACCGCACTGTTCTCCGCTTGTCTCGATGTTCATGCAGAACGTGATGAAATGGAATTATTTTATTATAACTGCTTTCTGAAGAGAAATACTCACCAACTGTACCTCACTGGATAGAGGAATAAGCCACAGACTCTGGAGGCTAGATCACATTCATTATCAAAATAAAGCCCAGAGCATCTATGCAGGGCTTGTGCCTGCAGGGCATCCCACGTTGAAATAGGATAAAATTCACTTTGTCACACAGTAACCTCCATCGTCCTCTTGTAAATACAATCACACCTGCCCATCAACAATGATAACACTATACTCTGAACTTTCTAGCTTCACTTACATTGTGTTTAACGCCACCACTCTCCCTTGCCCCCCCCAAAACAGCCTCTTCTTTCTGCAGCTGCTGAATGCCACAAATAGCTTCTTGTATAATTTGACTTAGAATGCACCCCAAACTAGACATGTTGAATGGCAACGTGAATGCTTCATTCAGAGAGAAATAAAATGTGTAGCATGCCCTAAAAACATCACAGTGGTAAAGGGGATCTTTTGGGAGTCTGGGGGCAGAGGGCTGCTTTCAGCAGTAGCCTGCAAATTCCTCTTAGGTTGATGCAAATGGCCAGAGAAGGGTTTCAGGAGATTCCCACACTGATCAAAGGAGGACTAGCTAATTCCACCGGGTTTCCCTAAAATTGCCTCCATTCTCCACCCGCATTTATTTTTCTTCCTACTCTCCTAATAAAATGTACTTACTCTAAATCTACTCATGCTCTAGCATAAATGATCCATTCTTAGGTTAATTTTTGAAACTGTTGGACTTAATGCTTTGTGTATTCCACTCATGGCAAGGCCCCCTCTGATATTTTTGTAGGGCCAGAGCCAAATCCAAGTATTCATTTTGCAAAATCAGCTACTCCCCAAGGTGATACAATATGACAACACATAACATTCCTGGGAACATTCAAAAAAATGGGATAATCACCCATCTTTATAGGTGAAGGAGGGAAAGAGCTGGTTGAATTTAAAAGCACCTGTCCTTCAACACCACAAAAGTCTAACCTCAATGAAAACTTCCCCTAGGAAACGGCTGGCAAATAATGAAATAAAAATCCCCACACGGATGATGACTGCTTTCACTTCACAAATGTAAATTGTTTTTTTTTTTTAAAGATTTTATTTATTTATTTGACAGACAGAGATCACAAGTAGGCAGGGAGGCAGAGAGAGAGGGGAGGAAGCAGGCTGTCCGCAGAGCAGAGAGCCTGATGCGGGGCTCGATCCCACGACCCTGGGATCATGACCCGAGCCGAAGGCAGCGGCTTTAACCCACTGAGCCACCCAGGCGCCCCTGTAAATTGTTTTTTGAAAAGCTTCCCTGTGTATCTAAATTGGAATTTATTTTCCTGAATACCAAGTATATTGGCAACCAAAGGATTACTGGAGCTGGAGGACAGGGAGAAGTAAGTTAAAGGAAAAACTCTTTCATTGCTAGGGAAAAATGGGAGCCAGAAGGACCAGTGAATTACCTTTGACCTGCTCTCTTCCCATCATCCTCTGGGTCTCAGATTAACTGACAATCTCTTCAGGAAAGCAAACCCTTCCTGACCCTCTGACTCTGTTGACACCGCCTATTATTCACTCTCATCAAGACCCATACTTTCCTGGGGCGCCTGGGTGGCTCAGTGGGTCAGGCCGCTGCCTTCGGCTCGGGTCATGATCTCAGGGTCCTGGGATCGAGTCCCGCATCGGCCTTTCTGCTCAGCAGGGAGCCTGCTTCCTCCTTTCTCTCTCTGCCTGCTTGTGATCTCTCTCTGTCAAATAAATAAATAAAATCTTAAAGAAAAAAAAAAAGACCCATACTTTCCTTACAACAGTACAACCTGTTTTGGTATAGTTCTTTGTTTGGTGGCTCTATCTCCCACAAGACACATGATCTGGACCACAGAACAGAGGCCATGGCTCTCTGGATCCCCAAGGCCTAGGGCCTGAGCACCAGATCTGAAACACAGTAGGCATGCAATTATTATTTTATTTTATTTATTTATTTTTTAAAGATTTTATTTATTTATTTATTTGTCAGAGAGAGAGGGAGAGAGAGTGAACTAGCACAGGCAGACAGAGTTGCAGGCAGAGGCAGAGGGAGAAGCAGGCTCCCTGCCGAGCAAGGAGCCCAATGTGGGACACGATCCCAGGACGCTGGGATCATGACCTGAGCCGAAGGCAGCTGCTTAACCAACTGAGCCACCCAGGCGTCCCCAATTATTATTTTATTAAAGGAATAAATTACGGAGGAAAAGTTTAAACAAAATGAGTGCCAGAGAATTTAGCTTTATTCTATGGTATTAGAAAATAATGTTAAAGCATCACAGTATTGGTAGACAGCTTTTTTTTTAAAGATTTATTTGTTTATTTGGCGGACAGAGATCACAAGTAGGTGGAAGAGGCAGGCAGAGAGAGAGGGAAGCAGACTCCCCGTCGAGCAGAGAGCCCAATGCAGGGCTCAATCCCAGGACCCTGAGATCATGTCCTGAGCCGAAGGCAGAGGCTTTAACCCACTGAGCCACTCAGGTGCCCCGATAGATAGCTTTTAGTTAGACACAAAAGTACATTTCAAAAAAGTCAGTTCATTCATTTCCAGCCTTGACTTTTCATTAAGGACACTACACACCAAGCACAACACTAGGCACTGAAGACCCAAAGATGAAGACAACCTTCTCTAATAAACTCCTCCTTGACCATTTTGCCTCCCATACCTTCTCCCCAGAAGAGTCACTATCTGCTTCTTTGTGGCTTATCCCTCCATAATTGAACTTTATCTCCCTGAGGACAGGAACTGGGCCTTCCATTGGCTTTGGAGATGCTAGTAAGTCTGCTGACTAAAGAGCAAAATGAGTGAATAAACAACCTATTCCTTGTCTGTTAGGAACTCCATTGGATGGAAGACTGATGCAATCAAATGTTAATAAGACACATGTTTAAATAGAGGGTGCCCTCTAATGGGAACTAGAAGGAAACAGTATCAGAGGAAACGACAGCAGGTGATGCATGAGTAAGAATCGGCTAGATGGAGAAGGATATGAAACACATTCCAACTAAACCAAAGAGCAAGAGCAAAGGCACAGTGAAGAGAGCGAGTCATCTGTCTTGGGAACACTGAG
The DNA here is from genome assembly GCA_003697995.1 of Taxidea taxus jeffersonii. Lineage (NCBI taxonomy): Eukaryota > Metazoa > Chordata > Mammalia > Carnivora > Mustelidae > Taxidea > Taxidea taxus. The sequence continues at coordinate 35,104 of RCUC01135463.1, forward strand.
TTATATATAATGGATGGTGTACATTGCCTTCATAGCCCCAGACCACCTTGCAGGGTGCACTGCCTCTGAATATCTAGAAGCTGAAAACCACATTTCCCCATCTCTCTGACACCTGGTTTGCAAAGCCGGTACACCTGGTGGATCTCACGGAGGACCTGAGTCCAGACTCCTGCTGCTTTGGCAATTTCTGCTGGTTAAGTCTGCTTGTTGAAGCATCTCAGTAGGACCGATAATTAAGTCTCAGTGTTCAATCCCTACCAAGGGAGCCCTTGGTAAGCCAGTCTGAAATGGCGTCTTGGGAGTCATTCCTGGGAGTTCAGTTTGGACTTGTTTCCCCAGGCTTTTCCAATGACCGTGTAAGTACCATACACCCTGTGTTAGATCTCCTTCTGCTTACACTGGTGTCTGTAGCTGGACCTGCCTGAGACAATCTCCTGGTGATGACCAAGTGGGTTTGCAAGGGTGGCAGTGGGAGATACAGCTGGAAAAGTAAGTCAGGAGCAATTGTGAGGAACCTTGCCTATCAAGTCAAAGGGGTTAGACATCAGTCAGTTATGGGCAAACACCAAGGGTTTTTATACAAGATAGAAGTCTGTGTTTAGAAGAATTGTAGAGACAAAGGAAAAGTGAACTGAAAAGTTAGGCAAATTCTATAAATCCAAGGTGAACTAATGTTGATGAAAGAAGGAACGGGGTTAAATAATCTGTCTTCCTTATGTTCATGATCTACTCCTTGCCTAACCTTTGGTTGTGTCCTAACACTTCCTGCCTCTCTGAAATGCTGTATCTATTCCAGCTGGAACACCAACAGTCCAGGGGTAGGATGTGGCCACCTACTGACTTGAGTTAGCCTCTAGCCTTACCAGTTTCTCTTCTGATTTCATGATGTCGGGCAATTTTGAGTGAATACTGGTAGTTCCCGATTATTTTTTACTTAGACAAACTGATTTTCTCCTAAGAGTGGGATTTGCATAAATGATATGGTCATGATCAAAGCCCATAACTGAAAAATAACATATTCCCTGTATTTATTTTTAAAATGCTGACTTTCCCCCAGTCTTATAGACCGCTGAAGTATTTGTATACATTTTGATAAAGAACGCCCAACAACATCTAACCACTATCAGTATTTAGGGAAAGAATATCAGGTAATGGAAACAAGACAGACAACACCTTGTCAAGTGGCTATGAAGCCAATGTCAGAACACCTAGATGGAAACAAAAGAATCTACTCATTATATTAAGCAAAAAGGATTTATTGAGATATTAAGGAGCTTTCAGAATCTCCAGGAGGGCCAGAGGTTAGGTTGACATGCCACATTGCCAAGACTCACAGTGAAACACTGCTGTTGCTGCCACCTGCTGTTATCACTGATCACGTGCAAGTCTGGATGCTTAGTGTCCACAGAAGTCAATGTCAGAAGAGCATGAGGCTGGTAGTGCAGCTAGGCGTACAAGCAGATCCAAACATCCTATATAGCTACACACTGCAACCAAATTCAGTACTGCTTGACAGAGCCTTGGTCATATACCTGCACTCTAGCTGCAAGGGAGTCTGGGAGTAAGGGCATTTGCTTAGCTACCCTGATAGGAAAAGGAGTCGGGCCAGGAAGGTGTGAGCTGGGAGTTGGGCAAGCCAATGACAGAACCTGCTGTAGGATTTCTAGCCAAGGTATTTTTTTTTTTTAATATTTTACTTATTTATTTGGCAGAGAGAGACCCAGCAAGAGAGAGAACACAAGCAGGGGGAGTGGGAGATGGAGAAGCAGGCTTCCTACTGAGCAGAGAGCCCGATGCGGGGCTCAATCCCAGGATCCTGGGATCATGACCTGAGCCAAAGGCAGATGCCCAACTGACTGAGCTACCCAAGCACCCTTAGCCAAGTTCTTCAGGAAGAAAAATTGCTAATATAGTCCAAAATCAATTTGCATTTGTAGTCTCTTATCTCAGTTTTGATTGAAATCCAGAAGAATGTTTATTTACACCAGAATTCCCTGAATCAAAAGCTGAGACGGAGACTTCTTTCATTCAGATTGTGTCATTAGTCCCAAGAACTCACCAAGTAGTATTCAAAACTGTCACTTGTTGAGTAGAAAAACTCAACACAGCCCAGGATTGGTTTCTTCCTATAGCTCCCTTTCATGAGAACATTATAAAAAAATATATATATAGTTTTTTTGTTTGTTTGTTTTGTTTTGTTTTTAAGACCTGTCCGGGGTGCCTAAGTGGCTCAGTGGGTTGAGTCTGCCTTCGGCTCCGGTCATGGTCTCAGGGTCCTGAGTTCAAGCCCTGCATCAGGCTCTCTGCTCGGCAGGGAACCTGCTTCCTCCTCTCTCTCTGCCTGCCACTCTGCCTGCTTGTGATCTCTCTCACTCTGTCAAATAAATAAATAAAATCTTAAAAAAAAAAAAAGACCTGTTCAAATTCATGTCATGCAAGAAAAATAATGGCGATAGAGGTGAGGGTGTAAGATTCACAGCTTTTTAGGAAACTAGAATATTCCATGGGTTGTTGAAATCTGACTTTACAAATTAAAAGAGCAAACTTGGGCGTCTGGGTGGCTCAGTTGGCTGGGCAACTGCCTTCGGCTCAGGTCACAATCCTGGAGTCCCGGGATCAGGTCCGGCATCAGGTTTCTTGCTAAGCAGGGAGTCTGTTTCTCCCTTTGACCTCTCCCCTTTCATGCTCGCTCTCTCTCATTCTCTCTCTCTCAAATAAATAAATAAATAAATACAACTTAAAAAGAGCAAATTCAATGAAATCACTTTCCAACTACCTTATGTACTTAAAATTGGGGAAAAAAATAATAGAAGTTTGGCCTTCATTCTCTACTATGTATGAGTTCTTATGGAAAAGACCATGCATAATCTAAGCAATGACATAGTAACTTCAATACATACACTTCTAAAATGCCACTGAAGAAACTGAATTTAAATAAAAAATTTAAAAATAAGTAAAGATTTAAATACGTTGTAAAAAAATGAAGAAGTAAAATTAAAAACAAAATGCCCCTGAAGAATAAAGCACTCTACAGGTAAGCACCTGTTGAGAAAATATAACTTTTCTGGGCAGAACTGTACAAATAAACCTTCTCTGATTGAGGCAGAAAATGCTTTACCATGTATTTAATAATATCTTCAATAGCTTTTTTTCACAGTATAATCTGTGATACTAATTTAATAGAAAGCAAATCTTCAAAAGAAATTCTCTTCTGCTATTCAATTTTTCTTTTAAGTGAAGACCTTCAACTTTTATCAAGAAACAATGGAAATCAAATGGAATTTCTATATATCTCATAACTTGCAAATATTTACTTCTTCATAAACACTCTGTTATTATAATACAAGCATGAAATATTAATGTTCCTATCCAGTGTTTTTTTTTTTAAATCAGAGAGCTATCATCTCAGATGGAGAAAGTAATTTGCTCCCATCTCGATACATAAATAATTTAATTTTGCAAGGCTAATATGACATTTGTAAAAGATGTCATTCCTATTGTCCATGACACATAGACCCCCCAACAGAAAATCAGCAGGGGAGCATGGGAAAATTCTGTAAGCAATCTTTGGAAACAAGCACAGTGTCTGCTTGTTTGTTGTTCTCTGTGGTAGTTTTTCCTTGTGCTTCAGAAAGGACACTCCTCCTCACACAGCTAGTGATTTCTAACCAGCTCACAGGAGAAAGATCCAGAATACATTGGCAGTATTTTCTATTCCCTTCATTTCAGGAAATCAGATAGGGCTGATTAGTAATACTTTTCTTCACATTTATATTGCCAAAATGTTCTAACTTTAAGAACAAACAACATTCAGAGTCATGTGTGTCTATGCCAGAGCCTAAGTGAAAAGTTGGCCATTTCCACCTTGAGTTCAACTTTCTGCAACACATACACAAACTTCAATCAGATCTCTCTGACCACCGTGTGGAGAACAGATTGTGTACGGGCAAGTAGAAATAGGACATTATTGTTATCAACTATGCAAGAAATGATGGCAGCCTGAACTAGTGTTGGAAAAAGAGAAATGGGTAGATTCAAAATAGATTTTGGAGGTGGAACAGAAAGATTAGAAAGATGTGGGATGGAGAGAAAGGCAGGGATCAGAGAGAACTCCACTTTTTCCCCGAAGGTACCTGGGTGGAGGCCGCTGATGCCATTTGCGGAGAAGGGAAACCTGGGAGGAAGAACCGTTGTAGGGAAAAGGAACCCAGACATCATACATGAGAGTGGTCTATTGGACACGCAAGCGGAAATTCCACATAGGCAGTTGCATGAAGCTCAGAAGAAAGGCCAGGACTGGAGATTAAAAACAACTTGGAAATGAGCACACAGAACGTATATTTAAAGCACTGACTGCGAGGACTTAGGGTAAGAAGGCAGGCATACAAGAGAACAGAAGATTGAACCCCGTGGTTTTTCCTTAGAAAAAGAGGAAGAAGGTCCTCTGGAGAAGCCAGAAGTGGCAGAAGAAGTAGTTCCTTGAAATGAAGAGAGGAAATACTTGTGAGGATGGAAAACATAGTAGCCAGCTTTCCAGAAAATGCTAATAAGGCCAAGAGAGAGCTCTGCGCATCATATCTGGCTATGTGGACGCTTCCGTATCCCTGAGGAGAATGCACAGTGCAGCAGGGGGCCAGACACCCAGATTCTGACATATGGAAAAGTGAAGAGGAGCTGGGGGAGCGGCAAGGTCAGACATGGACCACTTGATTGATTACTAAGGTTTGCTATCAAGACAGAAAAATATGTGAGCACTGAAGGATATGTGAGGTCAAGTAATTTCAAAAACTGAAATAAGTCTTTGTAATTTCCTTTTTCAAAAAATGTTTGGTTTTTCCTCAAGATCTCTTAATTTGTTTCTGAGTCCACAAGCCACCGCAGAGCCTTTTTTAGATTCACATTATGAAACAGGATTCAACTATCTGGGTTAATGAATGACAATAATCTTCAGGCAGAAAGGCTGGGAATTATTTTCTGAATTAATGAGTTTCATTAATCAAAAAAAGAAAGGGCCTCCATCCCCGTGCCCCCACCCCTGCACCTTTTCATGACCTCTCTGTACAACACTGGCAGACTTATCTTTCCACCAACTAACAATGGCTGGATTCAAGTTCTGAACATTCTTGAGAAGACTCACTCATTTGGGCAGAAGGTACCCATCAAGGCCATTAAGGAAAATCCACCCACAAAGTCTTACAGCTCACCCAGCATTTTTAATCTATTTATGAAGAAAAAATTAAGGTGGTGGTGGTGGTGGGGAGCAGTGGATTAATGAGAATTTTTTAAGATAAAAAAGCTGAAGCAAATAGCTCCAGGAATAGAAGACAGTGGACTGAGAAAGGAATCTGGAATCAAGAATATGAAGTACTTAACAGAGAAGTAATTGAGAGTGTGTAATCTCTAAGGACTTAAGAATGAAAAGCCTAAACCCGTGCCTATGCTGTAGGTCCAGCCTGGTGCCAAATGGCAAGATGGTTCTATATGTTAAAAGCACAGTATAGTCTTTAGGAAAACAAAAGAAAAATAATAGCTAGAAGCAAACGGTGCTTCCTCTGAGCTGAGCATTTCATCACAATATCTCATTTAACTCACATCATAGCCCCAGGGTATTGGAGCTTGAATTTTCCCCATTTTTCAAGTTGAGAAAATGGTGGCTCAGTAAGAAGCTAGGTAATATCCAAAAGCCATAAGCATGCCAAGTGGTGAGGCAAGAATTCAAACCAGGTCTGCGATGCTGGAGGCTTCCTCCTACCCACTCACCATGTAGTAGGACTCCTAGGAATACATAAGGCAGGAATGAGCATTTAGCAAAGCAGACGGAGAGCAGAGCCCCATACAATTTCAAACAAAGTGGGAGAACTGAAAAGTCAAATTAAGCCTGGACTTTAAGTAAACTTTTTACTGGACACAGAAAAGTGCACAAAATACATGTGTGGCACCAAGTGAGTGCCTGCCCATGTCACCAGTACCTGGATCAAGATGGAGATGATGACCAGCTCCCAGAGCTCTGTTCATGGCCTTCCAGTCACTTTTGCCATCCCTGAAGGTGACTTCTACCCTGATACAGTCACCAGAGGTTAGTTTTGCCTGGTTTTGAATTGGCTTTTATATCTCTAGAATCATATTTCCTGTGTTTGGCTTCTTTCACTCTACGTTACGTTTGTGAGATTCAACCATGGGATCCACATAGCAAATATTGGTTTATTCTTAATGCTGTTCAGTGAAGAGAACATGAATCCATTGCATGATTCATGCCCATTTGGTTTCTTTTCTAGTTTGGGGCTTTTATGAATAGCGCAGCTTTGGACATCCTCACAGATGTCATTTGGTGAACACATTTATACCTTGATGTTGGGCATGTTCCTAGAAGGGCAAGTTGCTGGTTTATAGGGAATGCATACATTCAGCTTCAGCAGATACTGCCAAGAAGTCTTCCAAAAAGGAAAGACTAGCACAGTGATTTAACGGTTTTCTTCCCATAGTAAAGGGGCACTCCAGTAAAAACTGAGCTTTAAAATATTGAAGGGTATCATAAAAATTATCCCAGGGCCACTCTGAAATATCAGAAATAAACTAAAAAGCTAGTCTTTCTGAAAACCATCTAAATGATGGAAGGAAGCCCAGCTTGCCAAACTTCATGTAATAAAAGCTAAAGAGAAGGAAAAGTGGTTGAAAGGGTCTTGAAAGGGTCAGTGTATACAGCAATGGGGCTGTCCACAAATGATGCAGGAGACAGTAGTCTTTGGCCCAGGATAGCACTTTCCAGGTCTCAACCCTCTGTGTGAGACCTGGAACATCAGTGTTTCTGGGCCTTGGGTGTTTCACCACTGAAATGACAAAAAGGGCACTAGCTGAGCTCTCAGTTCCATTTTGGGCAACATAATGTGATACAGATCGCTAACAGAGAGAATGCTTCTGGCTTGTTAGAAACAGCAAGGCTTTGGTCCTATACACTCACTACATAATGCACCCAAAGCTAGAAGATATAAAACCATGGGTACACTTTTGTTGCAGAACAAAACAGAGGTTAGCTGGGCTGATGTGTGCAGGGGAGTTCTAAGGACAACTTAAGTATTGGAGCAATGTGTTGGGGGATCTTATAAAGAAGTCTTTTAGGAAAAAAAATTTTTGAAAATATTTGGCCAAAATGATCCCAAGATTAAAAATGAATTTTAAAATGTGCTCTCAGATCCCAAGTCCTAATGTTAAAACAACATATTTTGCCATACAGAGCTCTTACTTCTCTTCCTTCTTATATAGGACACCTTCCTGCTGTCTTTTTTTACCCAGAACACCTATGGCAGATGAAACTCATTCCAGTGGACTTGCCATTTTCTCCCCATTTTTATTATAAGATTTTTCTTTTTCTTTTTTTTTTTAAGATTTTATTTATTTGTTAGAGAGAGAGAGCGAGCAAAGGCAGACAGAGTGGTAGGCAGAGGCAGAGGGAGAAGCAGGCTCCCTGCCGAGTAAGGAGCCCGATGTGGGACTCAATCCCAGGATGCTGGGATCATGACCTGAGCTGAAGGCAGCCGCTTAACCAACTGAGCCACCCAGGTGTCCCAATTATAAGATTTTTCAATCACTATGTTCTTTTATATTTTTCCTCAAGAGCCTGATTTTTATTCTTGTTTGTTTAAAAATAAAAACATGTAGGTTTACTAATTTTCCTCTGCATGCAGTTTTGGCTATATCCCACCAGTTTTGAGATTTAACTTCCTCTGTAACACTACTTTCTAGAGAGTCTACTTTTGTATTCAAATATCTTCTTTTCTTTCTACTTTTATCTATAATACTAATGAATTGTAAAATAACCTGCCATAAGGTCTCAAGTTGAATAAAATCCATCTTGACAGAATCCATAAGAAGTTTGTCATTCTCGATACTTCTTTTTGGATACTCCCCCATCATCTATCCTGCCTCTCTACACTTGAAGATATGCTTTAAGAGGTAATATACCCTGTCACATGTGTAACTTGGGCTTGTCTTTGCTTTGCCATGTTTAAACAGGAAAAGCAAATTAAGCCAGCTGTATAAGCAGTACACCAAGCTAGGGATCCCCTCCTCTGTTTCCTCCCCTTTATCCTTTTGACAGAGGAGGTGGTCAAGACCAGCTCTGTGAGGCTGCACTGGATTTTGTACAGATAAACATTTCTTTCATAGTTACATATTTGGGAAACTTCAGTTAAGTACAGAGGAAAAAAACACCGTGCAACACCAAAAACCATACAGACATTTAGATGACCGTTCCCACTGTGCCCACAAACAGCAGCGTGAGATTCTGACGCTGGGAAGGAGGAAGTGCCAAAAAAAAAAAATTCTTTTTAAAATCCAAAGTGACAAAAGAGTTTATGAGGCTTATAAGGCTTGTCACACCATGAAAACAAATCCCCTCATTTACATTCGTGAAGAGCAGCTGAATTTATAGCTCACGGGAAATGGCAAGTCAGAGTGCAGCGGGATTACCAGTGTCCAGACATTTGTGGAGGGCATTTACATATGAAAAGTAGAAAAGAAGTGGGTACATACTAGGACCCTTACCAATCGACTTAGGAAACTGAAAACCCAAAGTGAAAAGATCCTGTTCGGCACTACAGTCCAACAAATACCAGTTAGAAGGGCAGAGGCTATGAGCCCGTAACACACATAGGACAGAAAGAAAAACGTCAGTTAACAGTTACTGGGTCGAGCCAAGGTTCCAGGCCAGCTTTCCACATATTAGCCCATTTAAAGTTCATGAAAATCTTATCAGTGAGGGAATTACCATCTGAATTTAGAAATGAAAGAGCAGAGATGCAGGAAGTTAGGTAACCTGCCCCACAGCTGCATAGTTCTACCATAGAGCTCAAGTCATCAGGGATTAGAAAGCTCCAAACAAGAACCTGTGAATGAGAGGCCAGATCCTGCTTCTTATTTATTCCTCCTATAATTCCTCCTCTGGGGTCCATGGTCCATTTTCCAATTCACATTTTGTAATTTGCTGGGAATGGGTAAATTGTATATGTAAGACTCAGATGAGAAGATTATGGGGAGAAAGCAAAATCTGACAATCTGACAAATTATAAATTTGACAAAATCTGACATAATTATAAGGCTTCTTAAGTCAATATGATTTCACTTGACTACATGATAAGCCTAAAATATCAAGATTTTGTTTCTTCTAATGGTAAGCCTAAAATATCAAGATATTTTTTCTGCTATTTGCTTTTTTAAAATATATTCCTAACACTCCAGGAATAACTGGAGTAAGAAGAAGTAAAGGAGAACGGTAGAATGGAGAAAGAGCCAAAGGATTCCATTCAGGAAGAAAAGGTGAACATATTTAGAAAAAAAATAAAGGAAAAAAAAAATCAAAGCAGATCCAGGTTAATAACTGTGCCAGGTTTTAGGACCAAGGAAGAAAGGTAGTACAGTGTGAAGACTCAGCAGGCAGCCTAGATTTCAAACACTACCATGCAGTGGATTGGCTCTCGTACTCAGTAAATGTTTCTTTGTTGTTGTTGTTAGAATTTATTTATTTTAGAGAGAGAGAGAGTGCGTGTGTGTGCATGGAGTAGGAGCCGAGTGAGAGGGAGAGAGAAACTCAAGGAGACTCCACACTGAGCAAGGAGCTCAATTTAGGGCTTGATCTCATGACCCTGAGATCATGACCTGAACCGAAACCAAGAGTCAGACGCTTAAAGGACTGAGCCCCCCAGGTGCTCCTAAGTAAATGTTTTTCAAAAAAAAAAAATCAAAAATCAAATATGCTGGGACGCCTGGGTGGCTCAGTCAGTTAAGTGGCTGCCTTCAGGCTCCCTGCTGAGCAGGGAGCCTGCTTCTCCCTCTGCCTGCCACTCCTCCTGCTTGTGTGCACTCTCTCTTTCTCTGACAAATAAATAAAGTTTTTTTAAAAAAATTTTATTTATTTGACACATAGAGAGAGAGAGAGATCACAAATAGGCAGAGAGGCAGGCAGAAGGGGAGGGGGAAGCAGGCTACCCGCTGAGCAGAAAGCCCAATGCAGGGTTCGATCCCAGGACCCTGAGATCATGACCTGAGCCGAAGGCAGAGGCTTAATCCACTGAGCCACCCAGGTGCCCCAAATAAATAAAGTCTTTTTAAAAAATCAAATATGCTAAGATACAGAAGAAAGACTGGCCTAGAAAAGAAAATGTAGACAATTTCTGGATGATGAAATTAATGTGCTAATCAAATAAAGCTCATTTCCAAATTAAGGATTACAGCTGAAATGTATTACACACATAAAATAACCAAAGCAAACAAATAAAGAAAAACTGTCAGGTTTTTAAACTTTGTTGGCAGTAGTGGCCCATCAAGTCAGTAGCCTGTCTTTTTAATTTTCATTCTTTGACTAGTCATTAAGAGAATCATTTATGAGCCTATTATTTCATGTTTGAGGGGAATAAATGTATAATTCATTATTTTCCTCCAGAAAGATGTAGGCACTCATCACTTAGTTCCTACAAAGGTGAGTGATTAAGTAGGGTTATCAGCTCTGTTAATTTCTGACTCTTATTATTACCCTATGCAGACGCTAGTGTTCTAATATTTCAAGCCAACTGACACCAAGAAAACTGCTTTAATATTTCATGTAGATAAATTCACCGTATCGGCAAAGCAAAGCCCAGGCTTAAGACTTTTGCCTGTCTTGCACTGTATGACTAAAATAAATGGCTTTTAGAATTCCAATGAGAGGGGCGCCTGGGTGGCTCAGTGGGTTAAGCCTCTGCCTTCGGCTCAGGTCATGATCTCAGGGTCCTGGGATCGAGACCCACATAAGGCTCTCTGCTGAGCAGGGTCTCTGCCTGCCTGCTTGTGATCTCTCTCTCTCTCTCTATGAAATAAATAAATAAGATCTTTTTTAAAAATGTTAAAGAAAAAAGAATTACAATGAGAGTACAGTATTTCTTAAAGGACATCAAATCAACTCCTCTATTTTTATTAACAAAAAACAAGTATATTTCAAGTACTGGGTTTTAACTGTTCCTGGACAAAGTAAGCTTATGATAATGTACAGTTAGCCTTGATTTTCCCTTAGAGGCCATAGGTCTAAGACACACTCAGGGGCATGCCTTGGATCAACTACAATGCTCCAGACATCAGGAAGAGATTTCAGATCAGCCAGAAATAAAGATCTCTTACAACCGTCAGAAAGGGCATTCAATTCTAGTGTATTCAAACTTGGTCCATTCAATATTAAGGTCCACTAGAAATCAAGTCTTCCCAACAGAAATGTCACCTTGATAATCAGTTATGGATCCATCATTAATTGGTTATCTGTGCTTTTCTTGAGTGAGTTAATATTTCTAGTTTGCACCACCATCCCAGGTAATGAACACTATGTCCCTCATTCTGAATACCTAGCTCTGGCTGACAACCTCCATGTCACTTACCCTTATACGATACTGTGCTGCTATATCCCAAACATGATTTTCCCTGGTAAAATCCAAATTCATTTTAGGATTTCTTGGCATAGTTACTTCTCCTTTCAGGGCAAATAATCTTAACTGAAATTTTTTGTGTGTTTCAACACCTCAGAAATTATCTGCAGGGAACAGCTAGAATGAAGCACAGTATCCCAGGTGTGAAACAATTTCTAACTTTATACACGGATTAGGGTAAGGTTTTCTACTTTGTTTCTAATACCAAGCCAGCTGATACACCAGAATTTGCCTTCATATATTTACAAAATTTTCAAGTACTAAGAACTAAATCAACCACCCAATCTTGATGTGATTCTTGGCATCAAGGACAACGAAGAATGTGTTCCCTGCCTTACTGCCCAGCACAAAGAAAACTGCTGGATGACAACGTGGCAGGCGGCCCAGAGAAGTTAAGACCAGCTTGGGAATGTCAGTGTGGAGGATTTCTACAGGAGCTAACATTTGAGTGGAGTCCTGTCAGTCCAATCTAAATGTCAGGGTGACGTACCACAGGAAAAACAGAGATTCCTTCTAAGCAGAGGGTCCTGGCACATGTGGAGAAAGAGGAACAAGGGTGGTGAGTATGGAAGGAGGAGTCGCTAGTGGGAACTGAAGCTGAAGAAAGTCGGGAGGCATTTCTCTCATAAAGGGCTTGTCCACACCATGGTAAGGAAATTGACTTTACCCTAAAAACAATGATATGGTGAGGGGACTGAGGAGTGTTTACCAGGGGAGAAAACATACTCTGGAGAGAGTCTGGGTACTTCCCAAGAGGAAGGAGATTAAAATCAGGGCATTAGGAGACTGATAAGCCAGAAAAAGAACAAAATACTACTCGTCACCACACTATGGCAGGGCTGGCCCAGGAGACAGAGAGGACAGAGCATATTCAAGAAGGAGAACTGACAGGAAGTGTAGAAGAAGGGGAGAGGAGGAGACAGAGGACTGCGGGTTTCCCACTACATTCCAGGCACCTCATCTCATTTGATTCACAAAGAATCACCCCCACCAAGCAGACAGTGCCGTCACTTCTATTTATTAGATGGTGGAAATGGCTCTGAGAGCATACGTGGCCTCCTCAGAGTCAGTAAATGATAGACTTGGGATCAGAAACTCTGATTCCTAGGTTAAGAGTCTTTCTACTTCACATGCAGAAATTTTACTCACAGTTAAAAACATCAAGAAGACTTCAGGCGCATAATCCTGAATGGGCATTTTAGTAAGATCTCAATTGGTAATTAAAATGATGGGTCTGTCATCTTCATTTTTTTTGAGCTGAAAAGACAACCTCTAGATCAAAGTTCTTGTAACGTGTAATAACCATCATAGTGATAAAGGGAAGAATAAAGTCCTGAACGCAGCTAAGCACTCAATCACTCAACAGATATTAATAGAGCATCTCTAGGTGTACTCTGACATAAGGTCCTGAATAATAACCAGCTTATCCTCATGGTACCTAGTACAGACAGAAAAACAAAGCGACCATATTGTGTGCATATTTACAGAGAAAATGGGGAACAAAGGTTATAATGGAAATAGAATGAACTGCATGCAGGGGAACCCTAGGAAGTCATCCAGCTGATCTGAAAATTTAGAACAAGGGATGAGAATACCAAAGGAAGTACAATTCCAGTGGAAGTATTTAAACATGTTAAATTAAAACAAAAAACCAAAAACCTCTCATATTTAAATGATCCGCTAAGACAAAATAATCTATACTTCTAAGGATAATTTTACCACTTCTCTTTTTTTGTCCATGCTCAACTGCCTACTCACCAGACTATGCATTGGAATGGTAGTGGTGGTGGGGTTGTGTGTGTGTGTGTTTAAATCTAAAAGGGAACAAAGTGCTTGGGTCAGGGTGCATTTCTCCTTGGTGAGTAAGTCCTCAATTTCTTAGTAAAGAGAACTGTAAGCCCTTCAGAATGGGGCTTGGGAGGAACCAAGAGGGAACTGGCCATCTCCTTGGGTGACCTGCCACTTCAAAGACCAAGAAGACACCTGAGAAATGTACCTCCCTCCCACCCCTCCTCATCAGCACAATGTTTGAATTTCTAGAAATACATTACCTTTCTCCTTTATACCAGCTTCCCACTCTTACAGCCATTTATGATTGAAATCATTCCATTAGATTTTTTCTATCCAGTTGTTACAGAAAATAAGACTCTGAAAGTTAAAAATCTTTCTTGCTCTACTTATTGCCTACCTATTATCAGCTGAATGTAGAAAAATCCACTTTTATATTTTAAGCTATCCTCAAAAAAAGCCCATTTATTTTCAGGGAGAGTGATGTCTAAAGTTCATTTCACCTAAACTAGGTTGCGTATTACATTTCATGCCTTTAATCCACAAATATCAGTTGGAATTCCTTCATGGTCAAGCTAATGCGCTAAGGGCCCCAAAGAACGTAGAATCTAGTAGGGAAGCCAAAGCATCAATCACTACCACACACAAAAGTAGTACATGTCGCAAAGAATATGCAAATCGAACTCAATGAGGGGGTCAGAGCTGCCCTCCATTTTAATAATGCTATGAAAGAAAAAGTTGTGGTATTATAAAAGAGTAAAATATCCTGCACTTATCATGAGAGGACTTTTGCTATTCCTTATAACACACAAAGCTCAGCAAAACAAATACATGCATAAGAATTAAAAACTGGGCTGCTTTTTAGACATATAAGTGAGCTTTCTCATTTGGATAGGCTCCCTACTCCTTCTATAGGCTCCTTATCAAAAAAGCTATGGGGATCAATTTTCCAAAATCCCAACCAAAATTCTTATCAAACCTATTTAGTAAAAAGTAAAGGTATATCTTGGTAGCTGCATTAAAGCCACAGGTTGCTACGTTTAATGTGAAAATGAGATCAGGTAGCACGATCCTCATTCCCATTGCAGAGAAGACAAAGGAATCCCATTAAAGATCACACCTTCTGTAAGCATCAAACAAGGGCACAACTGACCTTTTTTTTCCACCAGACTAGAGGATTTTTCAGAGCTGCAAGCCCTGTAGCTTAGGCAACAACCCCACCTTCTCTATGGCTTGGGTTTGGCCCATGACTGACACCCGCCAAAATACAGAGAAACTGCCAAGACTCGAGTTTTCACTTCGCGTGAAATGTACTTGTAAGCAAAGAAGTGGGACCATCACTTTTGTTTTTAAGGGTTCACTCGGGCCACTGGGTTGAAACAGTCTGTAAAGGGAAACTAAGGTGGGACTCAGACAAGGAGTGGGCAGTGGTGGTCTGGGAGGTAGTCGGATTGTGGAAAATTTTTTTTTTTAAGATTTTATTTATTTATTTGACAAAGAGAGATCACAAGTAGGCAGAGAGGCAAAGAGAGAGGGCAGGGGAAGCAGGCTCCCTGCTGAGCAGAGAGCCATGCGGCACTCAATCCCAGGACCCTGAGATCATGACCTGAGCCTAAGGCAGAGGCTTAACCCACTGAGCCACCCAGGCACCCAGATTGTGGAAAAGATTTTAAAAATCGAGTCAATGGGATTTTCTGACACACTGAATGTGGGGTATGAGAGAAAAAGGGGGCATATAGGACTTCCAGGTTTTGGGAGTAAGCAACTGGAAAGACTCATTTGTCCCCTAGTTGAAATGAGGAACAAATATGGGGGCAAGTGTGAGGGGGACCAGGAGTCCGATGTATTCATGACGTGACGTCTACTAGAAATCTAGTTGGAAATGCGGAGTGGGCAGATGGATATTCATATTTGAAGTTTGGAAATAAAATTTGGGTGCTACCAGCATATCACAAATACTTGGCTCCCTTATACTAGAAAACAGCAAACGACTCTCGACACTGGCTAAAAGAATTACCTCACAGTAAGGATTCTCACTGGGTATGAGGTGCCAGTACTCTGGCAGAGAGAAGCCTGTTCTCTTCATTTCTCTACACGGCATCTGTATAGTCTGACATCATTGCTGCTTGGGGGCAATATCAAGGAAGAGACATAGAAAGGTAGCTGCTTTTCATGCACAGAACACAGAGGTCACTTTCCAATGTTAAAAGGAGGGAAAGGGGTGACTAAAGCAGAGAAAATCTAGTCAAACACAGTCCCAAATAGTAGTCTGGAAGAACTCTTTAGTATGTCCTGTGCCAAAGGCATCTCATCTATTTCAGGGGCTCCTGTTTCCCCCGAGGCTCTCAGACACTTTATCTCCTGAAGATAACATGCCAACAATGGATCCATTCAGCAATTTCATAAAGGTGAGTAAGGGGCAGGGAGCAAGTAACAGAAACTCATTTCTAGCCAAATTTGCTATCAGTAGCCAAAAAGCACATTTACCGCACCAATATTAACTTTCTGTGGGAAGCAGAAAAGACACTAGACATTTAAGTTTTAGAAGTTCTCAGTAGGAACTGAAAAGAAGCCATCTCTATAGGTGTAATCTGATAAACCTATTATCTAAAAGTGATGGTAAGTATCGAACTAATGTTTTATATTCAAAACAAGCTTAAAGCGATCAAAAATGTACCCATCTGTATTCAGTCCTTTTGGTGTTTAAGGACTGCAATTTTGGAGGGATGGATACACAATGTCATCTTTCCAGTATGCTATTTGTTTTAAACTTCCATTATAATTTACTGATAATTCAGCTGGACAACATTTACACTTACTAGCCTATTCCACCTGAGACGAAAAGTGGGCTACCAGTTACTGAGGACCTAGGAATACAGTGAGATGAGAAATAACCCAGCGCGGGGCGCCTGCGTGGCTCAGTGGGTTAAAGCCTCTACCTTCGGCTCAGGTCATGATCCCAGCATCCTGGGATGGAGCCCCACATCGGGCTCTCTGCTCGGCAGAGAGCCTGTTTCTTCCTCTCTCTGCCTGCCTCCCTGCCTCCCTGCCTACTTGTGATCTCTCTGTCTGTCAAATAAATAAATAAAATCTTTAAAACAAAATAAAAAAAAAAAAGAAAGAACCCAGCAATAAGGAGACTTCATTACCAATTGCTCATGCAGCAGTCAGCCTAAAATAAGAACACTGTTCCCCACATAAAGATCCATCCATCCATTCTGCTCATATAATTATGGAGAGATTGTGTGAAAACAAAACAACTTTATAAAAGGCATCATGAGTAGTCCAAATCTTGCTTCAATTTTTTAGCAAGTATTTGCTCTTCCAGGAAACATTTCCACTGGTGTTGAAGCAGTCAGAATCAAGTTGGTATCAGGATATTCTCGTTGGCTTCCACGGTTTTCAAAATCCTTGCATTGCTATCATGCTCATTTGCCAGTAAACGTGACTTTTAATACTTTGTATCATCCGGGTGTATTTATACAACTGTGATCACCAAAACTTTACAAAAATTGGTGTAAATATGCTGTGATACCAATCGAAAGGAGAGCATTCTCCCTGGATAGCTACGCCATATTCACATATGAAGGTACAAATTAGTCTTTACTTTCACAAGCCCAAGGTAGGTATAATCAGTAACTTCATAAAGCATTCAGGTCAGATTTAAATAGCTACATATTTGTGAAAAAATGCCCACCATCTTATATGTTATTGTTTAATCCTCAATATTTTATCAGGAAGTTGTATTCTAATAGCTAAGGAGATTTTACTCAAGCTTGTATTGTTAAGAGACAGAGTTGGGATTTGCTGAATCTTCTTCACTAACCTGTTAGCTACTCTCGTTATTTATGTCATAACTGGCAGGAAACCCCTTTAAAAAGTCTCTGACTTTGATTTTTTTCTCAAAGTCCACCTTGGGGAATGAGGAACTGCCAAAAGGGCTTACAAGTGGACAGGAAAGCAACCGGAGGCCTTGAGTGCTGAAGAAACCCAGCAGTATCAGAGGTGGAGGCTCTCCTGGAGACAGAGCCGGGCATGCGCCTGACATATCCGACGAATAAACTTTTTTTTTAAGTAGGCTCCATACCCAGCATGGAGCCCAGCATGCAGCCCAGCTCAGGGCTTGAACTCACGACCTGAGCTGAGATCAAGACTTGGGACGATTAACCAACTGAGCCTCCCAGGTGCCCCTGAGGAATAAACTCTTATGCCTAAGAGTTTATTTTGGCCAGATAAGATGAACCGCAGAGGTATTTCAGAATATCAACAGATTTTGAATGAATTTAGATATACAAATTAGCCACCTGGGGAGCGTATTGGCCTTTTTCTGCATAAAGCTGGGTATTCTATTGAGTAACACTTTTCCAGGAAAAAAAGAAGGGACCAGAGCTTTCTTTGTCCTCTGATCATCAGAAGAGGGTCTGGATAAAGCAAAAACGCAATTTGCAGGAGATGGCTGGGATGGAGCAATGGAGCACCAGTGAGGGTGAAGGCCTCCACGTGCTTCATTTTCTTCTGCCCTGCCATATTCGTCCCATCTCCAGGCATTTTCTAAACCCCCCTTTGCATTTGCTGAGGAAGTTTGCCTGTTTGAAAGAGAAAAACCACTGCTCTTAACTTCTGGTGTCAGTCAGTTTCCCCAGCCAACGTTCTGCCACCTCTAGAATCTCCCAGACTCCGGCCTCTCTCCTGAGCATGGCCTGAACAGTGGGGCCACCCTCTGCCTCCCCTTCCTGAGAACACCTTCAGAAGCCTCGGTCCAGCCTTCCTTCCCTCCCACTCCTACTGTGAACAGTGGCTCACTTGGGAGAGCAGAGGCATTTGTCACAACTTCATTCCAAAGTTTCAGGAGCAGCGAAGCTTGCACTGTTTTGAAAGAAAGATCACAGATACCTTCTTGCGGTCACCCAAGCAGAGATTCTCTCTTTGTTTTCAAATGCTGTCTTGTAAAATTTCTCAAGAACAAATATCCATAATCTGACCTTTGAAAACCACTCTGCACTTAAATAGAAGTTTACTTACATTGTACTTCACACAGTTCCTAGAGTTCAGCTTACGTTATTTATATCTTTTTGTTATAACAAGACATTCCAAAGAAAAAGTGGTCATGAATGCTCACATTTCTCTTACCGTGCACCCCCCCAACACACACACAAATTCAGCCCAAGTTCAAGTCAGCATGGCTTTTTATCTCAAAGGCTCTCAGTATCAGCCACATTTTGATAGTAACAACAATAAAAAATCTAAACCTAAGCTAATAAAACCTGCAAGTGTCATGTCACCAGCACATGAGGATGAACAATGTGCCGTCGTACTGCCTGCCAAATTAAGACCTCCTCATCTCAAATTCAATTGCTATGTATGATTTTATAAAATAATTGACATTTTTCAATTTAAGAATATCCACCTTCCCACCCAATGTCCCCCAATAAAAAATCTTGACAAGCTGCTTAATAACACAAAAGCTATTAATTTGCTTAAAGACCCTTAGGTTGTTTTCAAGCGGTGTTTCCTTCTGAGGTTTAAAATGGGAAAATACATGCCCCTCCATACCTTTGTGCCTGCTGGATGGTGGTGACATGGTGTCCCAAGTGGTAAATTACCTTCATCGCACTGATCCATTTGCCTTCGTCTATTAACTATCACCTTTACTAATGCGTGGGCAGACTACTGATCACACCTCCGTAACTAGAAGGAGTTCAATCCAGCTTAAGCATGATACAGCTCCCCCAAAGAAGAGGGTTGGGGGGCGGGTAAAGAAAAGAAACTAGAAAAGAGAGAAAGGGAAAAAGAGGAGACAAGAACAGGTAAAAATGGAACAGGAGATATTAAAATGGAGAACTTAACTGAAACCTCTGCCAGTGCTTTCGGTAATTCGAGTCATTTGATTCAGTTCCACCAAATTACCCAGAGCACTATCTTCGCACAGAGCATGCTCCAGAAATGAGCAGACCCCCAGCTCTCGTGAGCTTCAGGCAGCAAAGCTCTGCTAACTGCCTTTTCATTCCTTAAGGATAGCATCTCCTAGTTTATATTGTATTATCTATTCAGCATGGTGATCTGGCTTCTCCTTCCATTAACATATTTAAAAACAAGACTTTAACTGCAGGAGGAAGAAAGAACTAGAAAGCATGATAGACTTTTCAAGGGAAAGACAAAGGACATAAAGGGCCAGCTTTGTTTGGTTTATTAAATTTCAAGGGCTTTGCCCGCCAGTTTGAAAAATGCATGATATCACCAGTGCGTTTATTAAAAGTGCTGCTTTAAATTGCAGATTGAGCAAATGTGAATTCCCCTTGGTAGCTGTAGGTTACTGACTAACAATTATACACAATTTTTAAATGAAAGGAGGAGGGAAAATAGGAGAAACTTGAAGGGCTACAGTTCTAAAAGCTGCTGTTAATTTAAGTAAAACTCAAAATCTAAATGTATGCGTAGTAAAATGTCCAGATTCACAAAGATGCAACATTTTCAAGATTGCTTTGCATTTTGGTTATTAAAATCTTTAAAAGTGATGCTCTGAATCAAATGGCAAATAGCATAAACTTTGCTCAATGTTTCCTTGACAGTTTAATATTGATTTAAGAAGGGGGTGGGGAACCTTCCAGAGCAAATGGTTACTTGCTAGCTAACTTGAAAAATACACTTGTTTCAGCACAGAAATAACAAATCTGTTTCTGATTCCAGACATTATTTTCCAAATGCTGCCAAGAAAAGAATCTAAGGAATTCTTTTACATGCACAACATACACGAGACAACTGGAAAGCAGTCTGTGATCCATTCCAGGATGCACAAGGAAGGAGAGAGCTGAGTTTCTAGTATAAACGGCCCTCGTGGGAGCAGAAGCACATGCCTGAGATAGTTCATAGCTGTAATCTCCAACATAACTCTTTGCTATTATTAGACAACCTAAAGGCTTTCCTAAGTTTGTAACTTGTGAAGCAGAAAAGAATAAAGACAGGACCCTACCATGCTGAGCACGCAGGCAGCTGGAATACACCCACTCCAGGGAATTTACCACTTTTCCAATCCATGAAACTGGATTTCTAGATCTCCAATGGCAGTAAAAGCTGAGAAAGGGAAAGAATCTAGTCCAACACTCCAAAGCCAGGTTTAAATCTCCAGGGAGAATGCTGACTAGGTAAAACCCAATACTAAATTCAGAAACTAAAGGTCCATGATGCTCATAAAACACACTGAAATTATTCTTGGACCACAAAAGGATAGGTGTATGATTCCTTTCCACATTAAGAATGACATTTTTAAAATAATGCTTTATTCTCTAAACTCAACTATGTATATAAATTGTTTTACAATTTTTAAAATTATGTCCCAAATATGACAATGATTCAAAAGTACATAATTTAGCATGCATCACTTGTGCTATATTAATAAGAAGAAGACTAAGCGACAAAATCCACTTTGGAGAGAAGGAGGATAATAGGAGAATTCTGAAAGATTGAGTCATCCAACAGACTGAGCTATCTAATGCAACTGTTTAAATTTTGGCTCACACTGAGATGACTGCAGTGAACCAAGTTCAATTTTGTCTTTTGTTTTTCCCTTTCTCAGCAGGCTAAGAGTTCATAAGGAAAACTGCATCATTTATAGGAAAGAAAAAGGCAACATTTTAATTAGGGCTACTGACCCTAGTATATGCTTCACCCTTCTCCCTGCACATACAAACCTGTCTTCAGCTTGCACCAAGCTTCAAGTGCACATCCAAGGACAGTCATTCTTACAGTGCTGCGCCCACCATTATATACACCTCTTATAAGGCTACCTTCAATCACTGTGATTTTACACATGGTCCGCTCTAACGGGTTGAATAGTGTCCCTGGAAACCCACATCCACCAGGAACCTCAGAATGTGGCCTTATTTGGGAAGAGAGTCCTTGCAAATGAAATCATTAAAGATGAGGTCATATACTGCATTAGGATGGGCCTGACATCCAATGACACTTGTCCTTATATAAAAATTACGGAGATACCCCAGGAAAAAGGCCATGTGAAAACAGGGCCTGAGATGCTACCACCAGCCAAGAGATACCTGAGACCACCAGAAACTGGAAGAAGCAAGGGAAGACCCTTTCTAAGAGACTTCGGAGGGGACGTGACCCTGCCAACACCTTGATCTTGGATTCTAGCCTCTAGATTATGAGAGAAGAGATTTCTGTTTTAAGCCACTTGCCTACTGGTAATTTGTTACAGAAGCTCTAGGAAACGAATCCAGATTTGTCTCCTAACCAGTGCCAGTTGGCCAGTGCTTTGCTACCCGTCTGCAACCAGAGTACTCCAGGCAACAAATGAAATGCTTAAGGACTCGTATGGCTGTTTGATACGGTGGTGACATCACATAACACATAATGTTGTTTTGTAAAATATCTGTCTGTGGTGGGTTGCAAAGTAAAAGGAAAAAAAATAGTCTTCACAGTTAGAGATGCACTGCAAAGATAATTAATATTTACAAAGATGAAGCTGGAGGGCTGTAATTAAGAAATTTACATTCTGAATAGTCTCAGAGAAACTTGTGTTCCACTCAGTATCAGTGGTAAAAATATTTTATTCTAATATTTTGAATGGCATAATCCACAAATGGTTTACAATATATGCATGGTCGTTAACTGTTAATCATATTATTTGATTAGCTGGAAACTCACTTACTAGACCACAGTGTATCACTGATTACACAATGAAGGAACAACACACCAGAGCTTTGTTAACCACAGGGCCCTTGGCAGAACCTAAGAGAACGTCTTCTGAGAGACTGGGAGCTGAGACATTGTTCATACAAAATGAACTTGGGTGGAGTGAATGGATCTGAGCTACTTCAGTGGCAATAACAGAGTGACTACAACTTTGTGAGTTATAATAGCAGACAGCAATGACAAAGATGACACCTCTCTTCCAAGAAGGCACTTTTTCTAGTACCCTATCAACCAAAAGCTGAATAGACATGACTTTAGAAATAAACAGTCTAAACGGAGGAGAGGAAACCCTGCGACAATGTGGGAGACCGTCTGATAGGAATGTTTTCTCTCAGGGATGCCTGGGTGGCTCAGTTGGTTAGGAATGTTTTCTCTCAACAATTTAAAAAAAAACAAAAACGCAGGAACATGATTTACCCAAACGAAAGGCAATCGTGTTTTCCATTAACATCAGTGCTAATCATAACCACAGACTCAAGAGCCCATAGAAATAGGCCAATTAATGAAAGCCCCTGAAAAAGTCTCCAATAGAGGGAAACACAAACACAGTAGGAAACACAAAGTGTCCGCAAGTAGCCTTTCATATTCCTGTGTTCAGGATCAGTCACCAGTACTTTCTCGTGAGTTTGCCTCACAGGAAGCGTGGAAGGGCGACCTAAAAATCATTATTGTAAATCAAGAGGCTATTAATCACAGGAAGAGAGCCAAATGTCAACTGTTTGTCCTGGCTGCTGGCGGATCAGAAAGTGGGCTTTAAAGGGGACGGTGGATTCCTGATTTGAACACACACTTCAGCACAAAAGTACTCGCTTGTCATCACATGCCATTCACTTGACTTTCTAAAATTTCCCAAGTTACCACGGAAACTAAGAGTCCATAAAATTGATAGATTCTTTAATAAAATGAAATTGCTGTTATGGGAATGGGTGGAGACAAATATGTTGAAGCTGCAGAAGTCATACCCTGAAACAACTCCACACCTGCATTCAATTAAAAATCCTAAACCTTAAGCTATCATTAGATCATAATGATTTCAACTACACTGTGGAAATTACACTAGGTTAGCCTCAGCCTCCTCCCACAATACTGAATTCTGGCTCCTCCTAGTTATGCTTTTTTTTGAGCAAACAATTTTTTAACAAATAGTACTATGAGAGCCCATAAGTCATTTCATCTGAAATTATTTTTCAGAACTATTCAAATTCATTTCAGTCTTAAACAGAGCTCTTTAGAAATCCACTGCAACTAGAAACTCTCTAGAGCAAGAACTAACTGAATTCTTAGGGGGAGAAGAATGTGATGTTCTTGCTCGTTTTTACCCCCTTGATTTCATCAAATTTATACCAACCATAGAAACAAATACACCAAACTCAAGTTTCATATTAAAAACAGCGGTGGGTTTTAAGGTGTCAAATTAGAGTTAAATCTGTAAACGTGGAAACTAAAAAATCCATGTCTAGAGCTCATTAGCGGGCTTTGTGGACAAAGAGAAATCAGCAAAGCAAGCCAGCCAGGACCTCTTCATTTCCAAAAATTGAAAAGCTGTCAAGAACTTCCCATCAACAGAATAACATACACTAAAAGATATGAAAAAATAGTCTACTCCAGTTCCAAGAGAATTCATTTTAACTCTTCCATTCCAACAATCTCACAGGCCCACACACTCTCAAACGTCTAAATTAATTACATTAAGATAAGAGCTGGAACAAAAATAGAGTTTAAAGAAAAAATAATTGCCTAAAAAGAGGAAACACTGCCTAACTAATCAGGGAGTCTCTATATATACTCATATGTTCTCCATCTTACAGTACTTAGCACTATCATCCATACGTAGCTAGAAGAAGAAGTATGTTCTACAACAAAATTAATTTCATTCCTGAATTCACACATTAAAGCTTCAAGCAACAGAACTGATTTCCCCTTCCCATTCACTCTGATTCTTTATAGGAGCAACTTACCCCATAAAAGCTTTTCTGGAGAACTCATGCTACAACTATAAACTATTCCTACTTGCACTAAGTTTCCTTAATTCTAAACTTGTAACTACTTTTGTCAATAACAAAATGCATACAAAACACATCCAAACAAGAGAAATATCTTTTCTGTCTAAAAGAAAATTCCACCTCCCCAGCAGGAGGTCTTTCTTCCTGTTTGCAACAACAAAAAAGAACAATGACTTTTTTCACTTTCATACTTGCAAACTCCCCCAAACTTTGATTTTAATAGTGCTAGGTGAGCATTGTGAGTTAGACTCTGATGCTAGATGATCGGTTTCCTAACTAAAACCTCACCACCCAAGTGGACCCAAAGCCCCCTCACCTTTCAGGCAGAACATTCTGAAGCAGTGCCATGGGGGGGCTGGTGCTCTACGGTCCCATGGAGCTTGCAGTGCTAGGCACAGCTGTCTCCCAGCCCACCTCCCCACATTCACTGCCAGAAAACGGGGCAGTCAGCCAGCAACTGCAATTACAGGAAGCCACTGCCCAATCCCCGGCTTTCTGGGCTGAGCTGCCGACACCTCCCTATCTCTCATACGCTGTTTCACACCATGGAATCAGCCAGGATCATCTTGGAAAGTGAGGGGCGCTGGGGCTGAGCAGTCACTGTTCGTTCAGTCCAGTGCAGACCCACGTCAGGGCAAGCCCATTTGTTTGTCTTATCAGCATTTTCCATTGCACCAGATGCAGGACCTCACGTGATCGACAGCACAAAAAGGAAATCACTTGATTCGGTTTAACTCTTTGCTATTAATTATGACTCCTATTCTTTGACCTCATTTTTCCTTTGTTACTCATACTCTTAACTTTTTTTTTCTTCCTGGCGTAGAACAATTCATATACTGGGACATAATTAGCACTAAACATCATGGTACGAAACTCTGCACACAGCTGTCGGAGTCGAGATAAACGGGTGGATCTATGTGAAGTGCTCAACAGTGTCAAACAAAGAGTAAGCACTGTGGACATGTTGACTGTCATCATAACTACTACCACTGCTAGTAATAAACTGGAGTGTTAGGATTCAAATCCGAAACGTGTTACACTTCCACGGCATTGCCCTTTCTCAGATGAAACAAAGATCAGTCCACTTCAGTGGGCATTAGAGAATGTGAATTTCTCATTCTGCTGCAGCCACAGTCAGATCGTTGATTTCTCCTCCACCCAAGAGTTAAATTCACTCTGCTGAGTTCAAGATTACTGCAAACTTCTCAGCATGGGTTAAAAAGACATCGAAGGTGGGCGCCTGGGTGGCTCAGTGGGTTGGGGCCTCTGCCTTCGGCTCGGGTCATGATCTCAGGGTCCTGGGATCGAGCCTCACGTCTGGCTCTCTGCTCAGTGGGGAGCCTGCTTCTCCCTCTCTCTCTGCCTGCTGCTCTGCCTGCTTGTGATCTCTGCCTGTCAAGCAAATAAATAAAATCTTTAAAAAAAAAAAAGCCATCGAAGGAACTTTATTGCCTATCTAAAGAGAAACGGTCTACAAATGTGGCCTCGGGAGCACCCTGCTTGAAAGCACTGTCTGAACTGTGAGTGCCCTCGAGATGCTCGGAGACTCTCGAACTCCCTGGCCACCGGAAGTGGCCATTGTTTGTGAGGCCCGTTACTGTGTACAGGTCTTCCTCTTGACTCCACGGGATGCAGGAAACTGACTCACAGAACCAATCTATCTGTCTGTGTCCTGGGGTGCTCGCTGCAGCCCTTGTGACATGGGGTAGATGCTCTGTGTCTTTTGGCTTTTAACATACCGTCAGCATACCCTCATTTGGTTTCCACTCCTCGTGTTCCAGTATTTCCAGCAGTGCCCAATTCATAAGTTCCCTACCGTGAGGAAGTCATGGTCCTAGTTGCTATGAGCACAAAAAAATATTAAGAGGTTCCTAGCCAGAAGCTGCTAGGGTAAAAAAACCTGCATGTGGAATGGAAAACAGTGATATTAACCCTTAGAACAGAATGGGTAGGAACCTTATCACTCATCTCATCTGATAAAAGGGTTCAGAGATGTGATTTGGCCAACTAACCAGCAGCGAACTGAATCAAGATCAAAATCAAGCCACCTGACCTAGCCTTTTCCATCTCATTATGTGACCCTCCCCACAGATGGGCAGTCATTCCTTGTCCTTTCCTGTTTGGGGGGTATCTCCTGTGCAATTTATGAATTGTCAAGGTATCCCTAAAAGTATTCTTTTGGGTTGGATTTGGATTTTTAAGTTGCACAGAAAGTGAGAGAGAAAGAGAGAGAACGAGAGAGAAAACTTTTACAAGTTGGAGAATTAAGATTTCTGAACACAGGTCAGTGCACAGAGGTTTGGGGGGCTTACATGCTTCTACCAGCACTCTGAATACTCACAGTCCAACCTTTCCACATAGAGGTGGCTGTATATGCTAGAAAGAATACTGAGCCGGAAAGCAAAGAGAACCTGATTGCAGTTACTTCCATACCATTATCCCGCTGGTCTCTACAGCAATTTCCTGAGCTGCCTGAATGTGGGAACTAAGTTATCTCTAAGAGTCAAGCCTCTGGACGGAGCACGGCCCTGTGGACATCTTGATTTCGGACTTCTAGCCTCCTGAATTGTGAGAGAATAAATTTCTGTCGTTTTAAGCCACCCATTTGTTGTCATTCATTACAGCAGCCCTAGGAAACTAATACATTTAGCAAGGTAAGCATCCTGGGAGGAAGGTAACAATTTTTTTTTCTTTTTAAACTAACTTCAATTTATAATTACATGGGCTTTAAGCCATGCTTTATCCATGCTACTGTGGCTAAATTTTTACTGAAAAAGAAAAAAAAATCTTCCTATAATACTTTTAAATAGCATGAATACCATCTATTAAATTAGTGAAATTATAGGTATCACCTATCTGAAGAGATCACAGGACTAAACTCAAGCCATGGAAATGAAATATGCTTTTATTAATATCAAATATAAAATTAGAGATATTTTTTAAAAATCCCTTAATTGTACCCTCAAACAACTGTGAATATGTTTGAGAAATAAAACCTGAAAAGGCACACTGTTCAATCTAGGGGAAAAAAATAAGAACTACCCAGGAAAATGATTATGATCTGTCACCACCGTTGAGTGCTGCTGAGAAGCCTGCCTGAGGGGGGTGGGCCTGGGACAATGCATGCTTGTGGAATCCACCGCCCTCTGGACAGGACACAGGTGCCTTTGCCAGCCATGACCTTAGAGCACAATCACTTCTCTCCCTTGGAGGATTACAACATCCAGCGTCATGTTAAAGTTTAACATTATTACCTCTGCCAGAGGGAGTGGTAACCACACAAACAGCCAAAAATTTTTAGATCCTTACATCTTCCAAACTATTCCAGTGCTATGAAATTTGTTGCTTTAAAAACAAACAAAAAAAAAACCCTGCTGTTGTTTCAATAAAATAGTGAGGATATGAGCCAATTAGGAATTAATTTATATGATACACTGAATGAGTGAATCTAGATAGGCTCAAAGTTTTACTTTGCTCCTGGCAAAACACAAGGCAGACTTACACAAGAAAAACAGGCAAACCAGGTTTTCTTTCTGTGTGCCCTGGCCCTGACTCTTACCAAAAAAGTCAAAGATGAAAAACCCTTCTCTACACCATTCCAGAGTTTGTTTCACACAAACTAGGAAAGTATTCCACCAGGTAAGGCCTGTCTTCATACCTCCATCTCTAGGCATGCATCTCAGCTCTTTAAGAGTCAGAGGGGATTAAAGACCTATTCCCAAATGCCATGTTCTGTTTTCCCCTATACTACAAGAGACTGAAGATGCCGAAACCTTCCGATACTTTTAAGGTTAGAAGGACCAGAGAGGAAGCCCCCTGGTAGCCAAGGCTGAGCGGCCGCATCTGAACATGTCTGAAAAGGTTCAGTCATTCCCTGCTCCCTCACTGTCCTACAACACTGCAGTTTCTACCAACATTTGAGTTTTTCCGTATTTTTTTTTTTTAATTTTATTTATTAGACCGGGATCACAAGTAGGCAGAAAGGCAGGCAGAGAAAGAGGAGGAAGGGAAGCAGGCTTCCTGCTGAGCAGAGAGCCGGATGTGGGGCTCGATCCCAGGATCCTGGGATCATGACCCGAGCCGAAAGCAGAGGCTTTAACCCACTGAGCCACCCAGGCGCCCCTTTTTCCGTATATTTATTACTACCACAGGCCCAAGAGAAAGAAGAAAAAATATGAGAGCATCATAACTTTAAGTTGGCTAATTTTATGTTTTCCCTGGTTAGCTCCCCACTTCAGTGCCCCAATCTGGTCCCTTCTGTAGCAGGGTTAGTTCATCCTATGAAAACCCAGGCATGGGTCTTTGTTCTAGATACTTCCTCTTCCTATCATCATCAGACCCTGTCTCCTGCTGGATTCTTCTGCACTCTGGAGGCAGGGATGACCTACTTGATCCCAGGGCGGGCCATTCTTGAAGGAGGTGTTGGAACCCTGGCTCACTATGGAGACAGGTCGCTCCGTGTTGGACCCGAATCTGCTATGGAGTCGAGGTGAGCGGCAAACACTTCACTAGGGTTCCTCAGTGGCTTCTGGCCTCAGGAACTTCACGTAGGACACCATATTTCCTCCAGGAATTACAGGAATTCTGCTCTCACTGGACATTTTAAAATACGCTTTCCTGAGCCAGTTGTTAGGGTTGTTTCTTTTTTTTTTTCCCTTCACGGCTAAGTCTGGACTTCATGACATCACAGCCAAGAAGGCAGCCCTCGTTTGGCTCTCTACTGTGAAATCCATCTCTCATCTCATTAATGCCACCCTGACTCTCCTAAGAGTCAAATGACTTTATTTTCTTTTTGTTAAGAACTCTTGGGTCCCTCAGGTTCTTTTTTCCCCCAAGGAATGTAATAACGAGTTTCCCAGCTAACCTGAGCTCTTAGCATAGATTATCTTAGAGCCTTTCTTGATCGCTCTTAGCTGTGCAGATTTGCCCTGACTCCACTGCCATCCACTGGGCTCCCTTCTCTAAGTCCACCCAGTGCCTCAGAAACACAGTACACCTTGTGAGCGACAGCAGCGAAGAGGCTTTACTGTGCAACCTTGCTCCATCCATCCTACCAGATGAGCTTCCAAAGGTTCTACCCGTGGCTGAGATGTTTCTCCAAGCTATAACACTCCTTGCTTCCTTTACAGTAGTTTACTTTTTCTTTCTAAATCTGATTTCTTATTCTATTTTCATACATACCTACTACACCTCTCCAAAAGAGCTCCAAGTGCTCTATTCTCTCCTTTAGGAAAATAACCAAGAATAATAATAATAATGATAAAGATAATGGTGATGACATTTCCACTTATGCAAAAAACACAAGGTAGAATAAACCCCAAGTTCCTCATCTAGCAATAAAAGCCTGTCTGACACTTGGACTCAGCTCCTTTCCCAAAATTTTTTTTGGCCATTTCCCCCTTCAGGGGCCCTGTCAGCAGGCTTTGTGCCATATTCTGTATGCCTTCATACCTCCACTGTCTTTGATCAGATAATCATTTCCTTCATCCAAAATGCAGCACCCACTCCCACTGCCTGTTTTTATTTCTCTTAAGCCTTCGGACCTCGCTCTTCTCAATCAATTTCTCCTCGCACCAAGTCACCGTGGCATTATTTCTATGCAGTGATCAGAGTGTCTCAGTTCTGTCTGCCCACCTACAAGGAGAAGTCCTCAACGTAGGACTCATTCTCACTTAACCTCCAATGCCCCATAGGATACCTGAAACAGAACAGACGGTCAATGTTTATAGCATAAACCACAATTATATCATGTCAATATTTTGTCCAAAAGCAAAATAGTGGAAAGTGTATAAAAACTGGGCAAGATATATATCCAGTAGTATAATGATTGCTATGAGACATTATAAAAATATTTAACATAGTCCTTAAAATTAAGTACATATTTTCCCTACATATAACTATACTGAAACTCCTTATTAAATAGTAGTTACTGACCATTAATAGTCAAACTGATAGTAGAATTTTTATGAATCATTATTTCTTTTTTAAAAAATGATTTTATTTATTTATTTGAGAGAGAGAGAGAGCACAAGTAAGGGGAAGAGGCAGAGGGAGGACCAGGCTGAGCAAGGAGCCAGATGTGGGACTTGATCCCAGGACCCTGGGATCATGACCTGAGCTGAAGACAGACACTTAATCAACTGAACCACCCAGGCATCCCTAAATCATCATTTCTTTAACAGCCTATCACAATATATACAAATATCAAATCATTATGTTGTATACCTCAAGGTAATATAATGGTATAAGTAAATTATGTCTCAATTAAAAAAAAATACATTGTAAAAAATGGATAGTAGTCTAAAGAGGCCTCATTTTCAAACCAACAAACACAAATACCATTCTCTCTGAAGACAAGTTCTCCAACAAACTCAGAAAGCAGTTTTTCCTATTCTCATTCAGCCTAATTAAATGTTTGTGAAGGATCACTGAAGTGGAAAAGAAAAAAAAATTGTTTTTTGAAAGTATCCATACAAGAATGTTGAAGTCAGTGTGTCCAGCTAGGAGGGAGGATACCAAAAAATATCATAATAATGACCTCAAATACCCTTTCCTAGTAGAATTATAATGAAACATAGGAGAAAAAAAAAAAAACAAATCTAGAGTCTAAATGTCATTTCCTTAAAGCTTTGCCATTGTCAATATGCCTAATATGTGCATATTTGGAGAGTTTAAGTTTAAAGCACATAAAAATAACCTCATATCCTTTCATGCTGTATATTTTACCAGCGTGTAACTCCGGAAATAAGCATCAGTGGCAACCCTTCAACAACAACAACAAACAAGCTTACCTAAAATGAAGAGGTCATTTATATCATTTTCCCCTAAACATCTGAGTAATCTAAGGAAGTTAAAACAATAATCAATCTTCAGCCTCAGAAACAGGTGCAACTCTTCAGCCCACAAAATTACCCTCCTCAATTATTCTAAAGAGAAGTCAGTCTACAAAGCAGAATTACTCAAAATCATGTACCAGCCAACCAAGAGGGACCCAAGTTCTGTCACAGTTTACTTGTTAATAAAGCATAAACCCGTAACTAGACTCTTACTATCTTTAATCTCAAGGAAAAAGATAAAAGGAAGATGTACCAAGTTAAAATGCCCAGGCTCCTGATAATGTCTGCCCAGGGAACTGAATACTTACTCTAATATTTAAGTTACTTAAGACACATAAATTTGAAACCACTTTATTTTATAGCCAACTATGTGCTGGAAAAGCTCAAAGTTTTATAAAGAACTAAAGGATTTCCATCAAAAAGGTAGTTTATTCCTGAAATCCCATTCTCCAACTTGTGACCCACTTAAACTGTGGTGACAAGGTTTAAAGGAAGGAGCTAATCATTTCCCATTCAAGTGCCAAGTCTTTGGAGCAGCCAGGCAGCTTGAAACTCCAGGAATAGCCAGTTATTTCAGGACCCATAGCATTTACAACAATAATGGTTGGAGGAAACCACACCATTTAGGCTCCCTCCGTCTTTTTCCCTGTCCTTAGGAGTATAAAAATAAGCAAGAAAATGATTCTTCAAATTGGCAGACCAATTTGAGGGTGGCGTCTTGCCACAGTGCATGATAATCACAGAGTTACAAGATCCACAGAGAACACAGCAAGCCACAGAAACAGAGATGATCTCTTCTGATCCTCCTCTTTGATCATACTAAATAGATCTAAGCCTTTCCCTTTTTTATTTTTGTTTTACCTCTTCCTCTTTTCCTCCTTCCTCCTTCACTCCCTCCCCTCA